>CM072683.1:10993691-11078691 GCA_036884735.1 Huso huso | reverse complement strand
TGGTTACGTGTATTGCTCATTGCCAAATCAAAGTCTCTTTGGGACAAAAAATTTAGTTGGGGTGGACCTCCACATTCTGGCAAACCTTAAAAAAAAAAAAACACACTAATAAAAGCAGTATTTAAAACTGTTCAATGAACAGTCAAACTAAGCTTTCACCATCAAAACATCCTCAATTTGAGACACAATGTTAATTACTTTCATTTGTAAGGGTTAAGTACATACACCAATCAGATTACTTTAAACAAGTGAGCATTTATTCTCAGCAGTAACAGACATCCCTTTAAAATGTCTACACACCCAGTTCTAAAAAGTTACCAATGGTACAAAAATTAGGACAGACCAGAGGCCCCCATGAAGACATTTTATTTTGCAACATACAAATCAAATTTCTGTGCTGGCAAGTTGGAAACTATGCCAACCGTAATTCAGTGGGCACAGGAATGAAGGAGCCCACTGCCGGATCCTGGAGTGAGAGTCTGGGATGATGCCACACGCGACATGTAGTAGCCCAGAGACAGGGGCTCCCAAGACAGCCATCAGAGCAGGGGAGCAGCCAGACAGCAGCAGCTTAGGCCAGAACCTGCTGGGGCTCTGGGAGGGAGAGCAGGAGAAAGGGTTAGGAACAGGAAAGGGCTCCCCAGCGCAGCCATTGTCTCCAGTGCCCAGGGGCAGCATCCCAGCAGGAGTGTCTTTGCTTTCAGACCTGCAGAAGGATACCTCAGGACCTGGTTAGTAGGGGTGGGCAAAAGGCCCTATGTTCCAATACTAAGAATACACTAAAGTTTAAATAGCTTTATGTAGCAAAATTGTGGTTATGCTGTGAGACTTTGGGTTTGGGTGACAAACAGTTACCACCATGCCAAATTCTTTGGCTGCTGCAGGAAACCTGTGCTGTAAAAAGATCAAGTCACAGCCATACAAGCCATTGACAAGGAAGCCAAGTGGACTGGATTGGAGACCGCAGGCTGAACTCACCCTCAGTGACAGGCAGGGCTCCTCCTGGTAGGAATTCTGGCTTCAGCAATTCAGCTCTTCCAGGAAGGATCCTCAGGGGTCCCAGCACTGCAGTGTCTCAATCCCTCTTGTGCTCAGGAGAAAAAGGGCCTACTGGCTAGAAACAGGCCCTGCTGCTTCACAGCAATGCAAACTATGCAGTACCAAGTCACTACAGCAGGGGGCAGGCTGTAGGGGTTGCTGGTTAAAACGATTGGCCTGGGTCATTGGGAAGCAGAGTAGCACCAAGGCCAAGCACCTGCGCTCAGTTTGGAGAGGAGGGAGGTGCACTTGCACCCTATGTGAACATCCTTTGTTAGATGCCATACAATTTTAAAGTCACTCACCCTTGTAAATAAAACCAAGTTACATCCCAGGAGCTACCTGTGCAGTGGTTACATTACATAGATATAGCAGATTACCCCGTGTCCTCTCTTCCTGGAAATTGCATTTGGGGGTACAGCAGCTGCATGGGAGCTCCGACCAGGGTCCAGGGCTCCCAGCTGCAACTTTAGGAAAACAGAACACTGAACCAAGACATTTCAATACACTACTCTTATAACCCAGTACAATTTGGCCATATTTTTTACACCCCACTACATGAAGGTAAAAATGCAGGAATGAACTACTTGTGCAAATTCCACAACAACCAGGTTTGTTTAGGGATGCACAAGTGGTTTCCCTAGGGCAGGGGCCTCCCACAATCCTGGTCCTGGGGGACCCCTGTGTCCTGCAGTGTCTCAATTTAATTCAAACATAATTGAAACAATGTGCCCAGACCCAGTTGTTCTCATCTGCTTTAAAAGTTAAAAATTAAATTACTTCTAAAATGGTATAGTTAACTTGAAATCTCAACTGGCAAGCAAATTACAAAGGCCTAATTAAATAAATGAATTGTTCAATTAAGTAATTCAGAACCCCATTGGTGAAAACCAGACACATGGGGAATCTCAGGTTCAGAACTGGGAAACCCTGCCCTGGGACATGCACACCTCATTACCCAGCAGTGAGAACACATGTCAATTCTCCACAACACCAGGGGGGGTGTTTGGGCTCTGGACTCTTGACCCGGAGGGTGGGTTCAATCCCCAGTGGAGGACACTGCTGCTGTACCCTTGAGCAAGGCACTTTTACCTGATTGCTCCAGTAAAAACCCAACTGTATAAATAGGTAATTATGCCAAAAATAATGTGATATCTTGTAACAGTTGTAAATCGCCTGAATAAGGGCGTCTAAAAAAACATAATAAATAGTCTGGGGTGCTAGTGTTTGGTTAACTGGACCTCACAGCCTTCCAGACAGGCAGCAGCCTCAGCAGGGGTCCAGTCCTTACCTCCTGGTTCTCTGGTTGAATGAACGGAAAAACTTTTCTTGGTGGGGTCATTGAGCTGGGCAGGTCCCAGGCCAGCAAGCGGCAATATGGATATACACCTGGATGCGTATTTAAAATAAAAACTCCCACAGACTAAAATTGCTTTCGAAGGGCAACCACCATCTTATTACCAGCTCTGGGTTGTACTTGCAAAAGTATTACACACCACAAGCACAGCTTCAGATACGTGTTGTCTTGTTAACTAACTGCCTGTGCCCTCAATACAATCCACCATTAACCATCAGATCTCACATCTGTATTCAGTTGAGTAAACCTGAAGGCCTGGACAGCCAGAGCCAGGATCTCAGGTCTGGACTGGGCAAAACCTGGAATTACCAGCCTGGCCGTCTGAAAGCATCTGCAAGGAGAAACAAAAGAGAAGCACTGAGCAGGGGAGGCACTCACCAGGACTGGGGACAATCAGACAAACCACTGGGAAGTAGTGAGCAAGACTTCAATGAGACTTTATTTGCAAATTGAATTTACCAACCCCAGTGGTGGTACTAAGAGACTACACTTGTGGAAGGTTTGAACTTATAACTGGGGCTGGTTTCACAGACCCTCGTGCAACACCAATCATGTTATTCATCTTCCCCAAATTAAGATTGGGTCTGTGAACCAATTAGAAACTAGATAAACCAGTCCATTTGAAACTACAATCGCATTCCCAGCTGGACAGTTTAGTTCAACTGAGCTTTTGCCATTTACAAAGCTGACCATTCAACACCTTCTAATCCAGACAGGACTACACTTGCTCCCCAGTGCTAAACATTTCGTATTTAAATTGTGCCTTTACTATACAGCTTTCGCAGTGAATATCTACCCGGTTGGTGATCAGTGGGTAGGGTCTGGCTTGAAGGGCTCGGCTCTGGAGTGCTGGCGGCGACACACTCTTCCATGTGAACCATCGGTATGTGGAATTGCTGCTTCACTGCAGCGGATGTGATGGGGACCCAGGAAGAACAGATGGAGGTCAGGGCGTGAGAGATCATCTGGAGACATGGAGGGAACATGAGAGCAGCAACCACAACTCATCTCATCTCACTCTGTGGGACAGGAATAGCATTGACCAGCACCAGAGAAATTAAAACATTTTCTACTTGATTTGGAAGTGACCTAATGAACAAAAAGGCTGCTCCCCTTGCCGGGTTAGTGTTGCACTGGACACCTTCTAAGCAATAGACCAAGTGTACATTACGGGACAACAAACTCACCATTCATAATCCCCATGGTAAACTCCAGCTTCCCCAAAGCAGGCATCCCCCAAGGTGCAGGGTTATACACTGGAAGTCAATAACTGAGTCTGGAGAAGACACCGGTAGAAAGCTTTGGTTAGAACAGCAACACACAAGACAGTTTGCCAGCAGAAAACCAAAAATTTTGTGCTATTTTATTGGCAATATTTAATGCAGACTGACTCATGTTTACTTCACAGCAAGGAAGCTGGTCTAAATTCTAATGCAAAATCATTTGATTTTGCATTGATTACTTCAATTATAAAATGGGTTTAAAATAACTGCCCCCCAAAAAAGGCAATAACTCCACAATTAAATTACACAAAAATAAAAAAATAGATTTTGCAAAGAGTTCTCAAAAGGAAAGCCACAAATTAGATACCATTAAGTCAAACGTCAGACATGTATGACTCAATGCCCCAAAGGTTTAACACATCTTCACAGGAGTTACAGCATGTTTAAGCCAAGTCCAGCACTCACTTGGTATAGGTGCACAACAGCCTGATTGAATGGAGTCTGGTGAAGCCTCTGGGTGGGCTTGTAGGTCAGCACATTCATGTAACTGGTAACATTGGCAGTAAACCTGGGCAAAACAAATAAAAAAAAAAAAAATCACTGTTCAACAGAGATTAAACACTTGATTGAATTACAACACACACCGCCTGTCAAACAGCCCAAAGCCAAGACAATGCATTTAGTTTGTTCAAAGGAAAAAAAAAAAAAAAATTATACTGAGCTCATTACCCTTACAAAGCTGCCAATACAAAATTTGTATCATTTAGTCCCTGCACATCTAGCATCAATTAAAATCATTAAAATATACACTTAAAAGCTATTACAGCCAAAACCGATATTGCATAATCACTGCAGGAAAATTCATTAAATTACAATGCATATACAAGCATGTTCTGTGCAATACAGTGCAATTTGAGCTCAAACACTTCATACATGCCGTTAGAAGCCACTTACCATGCGCATAAAGCGGCAGTCCAGCAGGTCGTACTGGAACACCACACCATGTTATTACCGCGCTGGTGCTGGATGGCGGCACGTTCCCAGCAGGAGGCCACTCGGGTCCAGAGGCAACGCCGGTCGAGTAATCCAACAACACCCTCACAGCCACTGAGTCCACGCCGCAGGCTATACTCACAGCTACAGGGGAAACAGGTTTAAAAATAAAGTGAAACACGCAAATATTTTAACGTTAGGTTTGTAACACAAGGACAACGTTTGTAACTATGAATGATCTTTTGCAAAGCCAAGTACGCACTTTTAAGTGTTGTAAAGGAGATACCATGTCTGATATCAATAAAAACAAGTCTGTTAACACACCAACATTATGTACCGGTACAGTCAGTACTCAACGAAAACTGAAGGCACACAACACACTAACCCCCTACGAGTAGCCTACATTACCTTCCCTGCGTTGCAGCAAATACACAGCAAAGCTAAACACAACACATTTCCACAACGACTCCATCTTCCAAATCAACAGTTACCTACCAAACACTACCGGGCCCAGGTGCTTTTCAAGGACATTAATTAGAGTCTTTGCCACCAACACTGCCATTGCAGCGGGTGCCTGCGATATTACGCATATTCCAAGAGAAAAATACTAAACAGTTAACATCAATTAAAATTGGACAGACCTTATTTGCCTTGTTAACACTCCAGGTTTCGTTACTTTTATCTATACGCATGTTCATACAAAACATAATGAACGACAATTAAAGAAAGGTGGTGGAATCACATTTATTGATTTTTAATACTAAATATGTATGATATTCTAAAAATAGCATTTTTTGCCATAACTGAACTATATTCATATTCAGAATGGTATTCAGAATTTCATACATGCCAACAGTCCCTATCTCGGTCGGGACAGTCCCATTTCTAGAAAATGTCCCGCGTCCCGATGCATAGGAAGAAAGTCCCGATATTTACACACAGAAAAAAATTCATGTATTCTGCACAGTTGAGTTAGAGAAAACCACACCGTATCTTTTCGTCTGGCTGACACATCTGCTGATCACTAACTTACCGTATACAAAGGTAAGAACGCTTCATTTTTGCCTGTGGCTTACTGCCATGCTGGTCACGTGCATCATCGTAAAGACCCACCACCACCCAGGGACAAGGGGTCCCGCTGAACAGTTTCAAATGTTGGCAAGTATGGAATTTAATACGTTGCCGGTTTCAGTAGCCTATTTGGACAACTGTTAACACAAATATTTTGAAATAAATAAATAAAAATCATGGCAGTGACGTTCATTTGCACAATTTCATACATGCTTTGTATGTTTCTACATTTCTGATTGATAGGTAAATAATGTATTATACTGCCACTAAAATGCACTGTTTTATGATTCTAAAGCCCATACTTATGGTATAACTGACCTTAAAAGTAGCCTGTCCCGAGCAAAAGTAAAAAATAAAAATAATAAAATATTTTAATAAAATAATAAACTATTCTCCAATAAAAGGCATGGTACATGGGTTCTGTAAAACCCTTACAAAAACCAGTGTAGTGGCAGTTTCTTCCATAATTCTAACTAGATAAACTAAAATAGTTTTGTAGGATCACTAAAGCTTGGGTTTATGAAACTAGTTTCTTGACAACCAGTTTAAACATAGTTAACTTTTTTATTGGATAATATTTATTTAGTTTCTGGTTGCCACAATGTAAAGGTCTCCCAACTAAATGTTTACTTTCTGTCTAAGTTTGAACCTAAAACTTGGTATGAATCACCAAGATTGACATCTGTACTTGACAACTAAAGAATGAGATTAGGAAATTACATTTAGCATAACTAAGTCTAATATTAAATTATAGCTTCTTTTGGGTTCAATTATTTTCATGTCTACAAAAAAGCACTACTTTTTTTGTAGACCACACTATTTTAACAATAATTTGTTCCAACAACCTTCAACTGGAAAAATAATTTGAGTGTGAAGTTACCCATCTTAAAAGTATTCCAATTACATTTTGCTGTCCAGCACTGTAGAGTAATCAAACTGGCCACCAAAATCAGTGCTGATGCGTTGGGCAACCATGGCAGCAAACAGTTTCCTGTTGGAGGGCCTGTTTCACTGTCTGCTGAAACAAAGGATCGCAGATGTGAGACCTGGAACTGTATTGCATGGGACTGCAGGACAAACATGGATAAATAGTTCATACAATCCCTCGTTATTATGCAGTAAAAAGCTGTATAACAACCTCGACAAGTGCAGAATGATCAATCTAATGTGTCCACTATAAGGAGAAAAATCTACTTTTTTTTTTTAAATGACAAGAATTACAAATGAAGTCAAAATCCTCAATGTAGAAAAGCATTGTTTAATTTAAACATGTTTTCATTTGATTATTTTACATTTGCTTAGACGGGCTACTTTTAAGGGTTGGATTAGTCCATAAGTATGGGCTTTTAGAATAATAAAACGGTGTGTTTTAGTGGCAGTATAATACATTATTTCCTATCGAAATACATACAACAGAAATGTAGAAATATACAAAAGGAGGAATGTCTGAGAATGGGCAATGAATGTCATTGCCATGTTATTTATTTATTTCAGAATATTTGTATTGTTAACAGTTGTATAAAATACTAAAACCCACAATGTACTAAATACTGAATGCCATTCTGAATGTGAATATAGCTGAATTATGAATTGTACATATTTAGAATATCATATACTATATTTAGTATTAAAAATCAGTAAATGTGATTCCACCACCTTTCTTTAATAGTCGTTCATTATTTTTGTATCAGCCACCACACAAAGCTGAGCGCCAGTGTGTGGTATACTGTACTAATGATGCTCCAGTCAGTCTGCCCGGCTGCACCTGAGCAATCTGAAAAACAGGAAAGCCTCTAATAAGGTCATTTGTTAAAGTTAGTAAATCGTTGCGCTGTATAACTAAGTTAAATTTGAACTCACGCATAGCCGGTGCAACGAAACCTGGATCTTAACAAGGCAATATGTGTTGTGCTAGCGCGTTGCTGTGTACTGTTTGCTGCACCGCAGGAAGGTAATGTAGGCTACTCGTGGGGTTAGTGTTTTTTTTGTCTTATGTTTTGGTAGTACTGACTGTACCGGTACATAATGTGGGTGTGTTAACGCCACTCGTTTTACTGATATCCAGATATGATGTTCTCTTGTGCAACACTTAGTAGTGCGTACTTGGCTATTTTAAAGATCAGTCATAGTTATAAGGTTAAAACTTTGCATTACATGAAACCTAAAAATAAAATGGTTGCATATTCCGCTTTATTGCAAACCCGTTTCCCCTGAAGCTGTGGAGTACAGCCTGCGGCGTGGACTCGGTGGCTGTGAGGGTATTGTTGGATTACTCAGTCGGCGTTGCCTCTGGACCCAAGTGGCCTCCTGCTGGGAACGTGCCCGCCATCCAGCAGCAGCGCCAGTAATAACATGGTGGTGTTCCAGTACGGGCTGCTGGACTGCCGCTTTATGCGCATGGTAACGGCTTGTATGTTGGGTTCACGTAAGAAGCATTCGAACTGAAATTGCACTGCACCTTATTAAACTGTACACCGCTTGTATAAATACACATTGTATTCGAAGCTTTTTTTTTCTTGCAGGGTTTATACAATATTGGTTAGTTGTAACAAAGCCTTTTAAAACGTATGTTTAACAATGTCTTTAAAGCTAGGGATGCTTCCGACTTGGTACAAACGCGTTGTATTGGTATCAGTATATGGGTAATGACTTGAGTATTTACGCTTTTTTTTTTTTTTTTTTTTAAACTAAATGCATCATGGTTTTTGGGCTGTTCACATAGTATACTATAACCAGTTTTCTAAAGATTAATGTTTTGTCTTGCCCTTGAACTGCCAATCAAGTGTTTTAAATCTGTCTTCAACAGTGGTTTTTTTATCCATGTCTTGCCCAGGTTACTGCCAATGTTACCAGTTACATGAATGTGCGACCTGTTCCACCCAGAGAGGCTTCTACCAGACTCCATTCAATCAGGCTGTTGTGTGCACCTATACCAAGTGAGTGCTGGACTTGGTTTAAACATGCTGTAACGCTTGGAAGATGTGTTAAAGCCTCTGGGCTGTTCATGTATTCAATTGAGTCTTGCATCATGTCTGACATGACTTAACAGTATATAATTTGTGGATTATTTTTTTAGAACTAAATTTCACAAAATCTATTTACTGTATTTTATATACTTGAGTTATTGCCTTTAATGGGGAGCAGTTATTAAGACCCATTTTATGGCACTGAAAGTTATCTCTGTGACATCAAATGATTTACTGTATTAGAATTCTGGACCAGCTTCCCTTACTGTGAAGGCAGCAAGAGTAAGTTTGCATTAAATATTGCCAATAAATTGTTTACAATTCAGTGTCTTCTGCTGAATGCAAATTGTTTTGGTGTGTTGCTGTTCTAACTAAAAAACTTTCTACCTGTGTTCTCCAGACCTGCTGGCTGGACTCCTCCAGTGTATAACCCCTGCACTTGGGGATGCCTATGGGTTTGGGAAGCTGGAGTTTACCATGGGGATTATGAATGGTGGTTTGCTGTCCTGCAATGTACACTTGGTCTATTGGCTTAGAAAGGTGTCCAGTGCAACCCCTAACCTGGCAGGGGGAGCAGCCTGTGGTGCTCATTGGGACACTTCCTCTAGTCAAGTAGAACAATATTTTGATCTATTTCTCTGGTGCTGGTCAATGCTGCTCTGCGCTGGCTAGTGAGATGAGTTGGGGGGTTGCTGTTCTCATGCTCCCTCTCGCCGTGTCTCGGATGACTTCTCAGCCCCACGCACTTCCAGTCTGTTCTTCCTGGGGTCCCCATCAACATCACGGCTGCAGTGAAGCAGCAATTCCACATGTCGCTGATGGTCTACATGGAAGAGTGTGTTGCTGCCAGCACTCCAGAGCTGAGCCCTTCAAGCCAGACCCTACCCGCTCATCACCAACCACGGGTAGATATTCACTGCAAGCTGTGTAGTAAAGGCAAAATTTAAATCTGAATGTTTAGCACTTGGGAGCACAGTCCTGCTTGGATTTAGGAAGGGGTGTTGAATGGTCAGCTTTGTGAACATGGCAAAAGCTCAGCTGAACTAAACTGGAAGGCATAGATTGTAGCTGGGCTTTAATTTAGGTAAGATGTCCATGATTTGTGAAACCAGCCCCAAGTTAAGTTCAAACTTTCCACTAGTGCACACAAAGGGTTGGAATGTAATTTTGTACAGGAAGTCTCCCTGGAACACAGGAAGTCTTGCTCGCTCCTTTCTTCTGGTGGTTGTCTGCAGTCCCTGAGTCCTGGCAAGTGCCTCCCCCTGCTCAGTGCTCTTTCTCCTTGCAGATGCTTTGTAGACGGACCGGCTGGCAACTCAGGTTTCTGCCCAGAGTCCAGACCTCTGAGATCCGTCTGGTTGTCCAGGCCTTCAGGTTTACACAACTGAATACAGATGTGAATATTTGATGGGTTAATCTGTGTTGTATTGGAAGTCTCAGGGCAGCTAGTTACCAAGATTCTCTACTTGTTTAATGAATTTTGAGTATCTGATGTGGTGCTTGTAATGTGCATAACCTTTTGTAAACAATTTGGTTTCTAGAGCAAATGTTGTTGGTTTTATTAGTGTTCCTTTTTATCAAATTATTTCCCTAGGTCTATATCCATTGCCGCTTGCTGGCCTGGGACCCTGCCCAGCTGAATGACCCCATTATACTGCTCTGTGGCCAAGAAGTCTGTTGCAGTGTCTTTGGGTTCAGTGTCCTGCTCTTTGTGTTCAGCTGGGAGCTCCTGGATAACCCTGGTCGAGCTCTGTGTGTGCAGCTGCTGTACCTCCAACTGCAATCTGAGGAAGAGGAGGGACACGGGTACGAATTCTACTCTTTCTATATAGCTTACACAGGTGGTGTGTAGTTTTTTGTATGGTTTTAAATTTAACTTCTATGGTGAGTGACTTAAATTGGATGGCAGCCAACAAAGGATGCTCAAATAGGTCTGCCAGAGCCTGTGTGCAAAAGAACCATTCCCCCTCCCAACCAGAGGCTGCTTGCTGTCTTGCTGGTACTCTGCTCAATGGCCTGTTGCCATCAGTTTTTGCTGCTTGGGTTGTTTCATCCCCAAGACCCTCTTGGCCTGCCCCTGGTGTAGTGACTGGTACTGCCTGCTGCAAAGCAACAGGTCCCGCTTTCAACCAGGCTCCCTTTCTCCTGAGCAGCTGAAGAGGGGCTGAGACACTGCAGTGTTGGAACCCCTGAGGATCCTTCCTGAAGAGTCTGCTGGAAGCCAGAATTCTACCAGAGGAGCCTGCTCTGTCACTGGAGGGTGAGTTCAAACTGAAGTCTCCAATCCAGTGCATTTGGCTTGCATGGCATAACTTTCATTTTACACTACAGGTTCCCCTTGCAGTCATGTTGCCTTAACCTGCATTGTACAATATCTGCCAAAACCCATTCCAGTCCCACGACATATAACCGTAACTTCACCCCAGGAGACTGACTAAACTTAATGTTTTTCTAATAGTGGAACAAGGCACTTTGCCCTCCCATGCCCCCATGTGTGCTTCCCTGCGGGTCCTAAAGTAACAGACCCTCATGAAACTGCTCCTGGGCACTGTAGAGTGTAGCTACTGGGATCCCTTCCTGTTCCTAACCCTTCCTCCCCCAGAGCCCCAGCAGGCTCTGGCCTGGCAGCCTGTTCTGGCTGCTCCCCTGCTCCTGTGGCTGTCCTGGGAGCCCTGTCTCTGGGCTACTACATGTGCGTGTGGCGTCATCCCAGACTCTGCTCCAAGTCCAGCAGTGAGCTCCTCGTTCCCTGTCCCCGTTGATGAAATGCACACAGCAGTTTGCACGGTTTCAGCAACTCGCCACAAGGCATTTCTGATTTCTTTGTATGTTGCAAAATAAAATGGCTACATAAAGACCCTCTCCTGTCCTGTGATTTCTGCCCCAGAGTAACGTTTTTTTTTCATGCATCCAACATCTTTCTGCCGGATAATTGCTCCCCATTAACAGGATTGGTACAGGGCTTCTGTCATTTTAGTTTAGTAAATTTACATTTAGCATTAAATGAAAGTTACTTCTACAAAACCAGTAAAGCTGGGCTAAGTTTGATTGGGCATTAATCTGTACTGGGCAGATAGCCACCAGGGGCACTGGAGAAATAGTGGCTTTTTTTTTTTTTTTTTTTTGTGGGGCACTATCTAATGGTGTCTGATATTTAACCTGGGTTTTGTGTACCTCTTAACATTAGCTGGGAGAACTTTCAATTTGGTTTTGTAGTTCTGTGGGGGGAAATGTTGCTGGACCTGTTAACTGCTGCATGGTGCAATTTCCAACTCCATTTCTTGCTAGTTTGAAAGACCATTATAAATTCCTTCCATTTCAACCCCTTGTATGCAATGTATCCTTCTGGTCATCTCTATACCTCTTGCTCACTAATCTTGTAACTGAATGGATGCATGTGTGTTTTTTTAAATTTATTTTAAATAGGCTTCTGGGCTGCACTGTCAATTAGCTGCAGGGATTTAACTAGGACTGTAAAATTGACAAGCAAATTTAAACTATCCAATATTGCTGTAAAATTGTTCATAAATGAGTCTCTTTGGGGACCAAAACAAACGCGTCAAAGTGGAAGAAAAGAAATTGGTGAAACACATGTTCTAGGACCAAGCGTTCAGTGTGAAACCCTCAATCATTGTTCAAAGCACAAACTCCTGTTGGGTGAGTTGCAAGACTACGGACATATTGCCAAGCAAAGGTGGTGGAGAACATATCTTTTTGAGTCTGATGGTGCAATTCAATTGAACCTGGAGCTGTGCTGTTGAGCCTGACAAACACCTCAGTGATCAAGCTCCACGTTCCTGTTTATTGCATTAACTCCCCCAGGTTTTTGTTTGTTTGTTTTCCACCTACGTGGGAAGTCAATTGAATTTGAGAAATCCTGGATTTATATGTGAAAATTAACAGGTTTGATGTCCGAGTTTCAGTATCTCTAATTCACTGAATCCCAGAATTTTGGGAGATCCCTACATGGTGCAGGATGCTCCTTCTTGGATGGATCCCTGTATATTAAAATTGGGGCTGGAGGCAGAAAGGTATCTTCAGTAGAAATGATGGATTAAGCTGGCTCCCCATTGAGACAGTTTTGTTGTACAGCAAATCCATTGTGTTGCTGCATTGGGCAGCTAACACTTTCCTGTTGGATGCCTATGTTGGTAGTGTGTTAGCAGCCCCCTTATCAGCTGAAACAATGGATTGCAGACAATGTCAAATAGTATTACATTGGTTTCATAGCCTGCCTGTTCAAACTGCAGAGATGCTGTAAGTTTCAACCTCTTCACAAGTTGACAGATTTTTGCTTCCAGTTATTTTCAGTAGTGTTGGTTCAAATCAGAATTTTTGAAGAGCAATAACAATATGATTAACTTAACACATTTATAAATATGTATACAATAATTATACAATATAAAGAATTAGACAGTATCCATCCAGATAATAAAAACAGCTGCTACTGAATATTAAAAATGCACATGCCATTCTTATTAACCATATATTAGTTAATAGATGTCTGATTTTTTTGTATTTATTATTTCTCATATAGGTCACGTCGACAAGATAATGTAGGGTGTTCCCACGCATTATCTTCTTTTTTTTTTTTAATATAATATGCGTTATTAGACAAGACCGATAGTTACACAAAATATATACCACTGGTGTATATATTACACTCGGTGAGGATTCGGTCAATCGTCGAGAGGAAAAAAAATCGAGATTTGAGCATTTACAAATTAGCAAAGAACGAAATGAAATGTTAATTTGGTCTTTGAGTAAATTATGTTGCTCAAATTGCGAATATTGAATGAACAGGAAATCCGTAAATTTCATTTATGAGAGACACGTCATAGATTTATTATTTAAGTATTTATTATTTATGCAGGGAAGTTACACAACCAATTTAGCAGGATAGTGACCTCAAACACTCAACTTCAAGCGAATTTGAAATAGCGTTCGTAATGTTCTCGCATTGTTATTTAGAAATTACCGTTTTTGAGGAAACAACTAAAAAAAAAGCAACTTTATTCATATTATAAGACTATTGTATACAAAGTATTTAAACTGCAAAAATCAAATGTCTAAACACGTTCGTCTAATCACTGTTTTATAAGCGAAAGAAAGAAAGAAAAAAATATGCTTATTGAACGTTTAATGTTCTCATAAATTATAGAAAGCGGAGAACTACCACTTTTTAGAAAACGGGTATACAGACCCCATCAGCACCAGACAGTGGGTTGTGGAATAAAGACGGAGACTGCTTGACAACAAGAAACCCTTCTTAAATGTTTTTATTTTAGATGATGACAACTTTGGTAAATGAACATTTTCAAAATAAACCATATTGAGAGCACTGTGTTACTGAGCCTCGTTTTAAAACACCGTTTTAATTGTTTAGATAACAACAGTCAGGTCAAATTAGGAGGCTGTGTGGTCCAGTGGTTAAAGAACTAGGCTTTGTAAATAGAAGGTCCCCGGTTCAAATCCTACTTCAGCCACTGACTCATTGTGTGACCCTGAGCAGCGTCATTTAATCTTCTTGTGCTCCGTCTTTCGGGTGAGACGAAGTTGTAAGTAACTGCAGCTGATGCATAGTTCACACACGAGTCTCTGTAAGTCGCCATGGATAAAGGCGTCTGCTAAATAAACAAATAATAATAATAAATTAAAGTAGTTCAATCAAATTAGATACATATAAGAAACCATAATGAGAGCTCATTAAAAAAATCACAGTTTAGATATAGAAACATAGGCCTACACATCACTGTATTTGTATTTGTTTTTGCAAGACGTGATGCTGTGGCATTTAGAAGTGCGTTGCACGCCCTCGCGCACAGAAGCACTTCTTTGTTTGACAGAAGTTGTTGCACTTGAAAGAAATGGAGCCTTGAATCCTCAAAATCCGTTCATGAACTGTGCATTTTCTCAAAGCACATTCACCAATTTGATTATATCTCTTTACTCAAAGACCGAAGAAGCTGTCTCTTCTTTTATGTTTCTATCTTTGCTTATTTGATATTTTCCATTTTGCACTTTGACCAAAATAATTTGCTCAAAGACCGAAATAACCTTGCATTTCGTTCTTTGATAATAAATGCTCAAATCACGAAATGTTATTTGTGTCAGCGACTGACCGAATCGTGACTCTGACTGTAACATGTTCATACAGAAGCAGCTTGAGAAAGTAAGAAATGAACGTTTTCTTTACATTAAATATATTGCTTAATTGTAGGCTGTTCTAGGTTTTTTTTTTTTTTAACATCAGTCCCTTTGTCGCTGTGGATTGAATGTAGAAACATATTGTAAGCCTTGCGATCTCGGTTAATGCAGGCAGGCGCACACATGTAAATAATTGCGCTGTATAAATAAGTTCATGTGAACTCCAAAACGAAACCTGGAGTGTTAACAAGGCAATAAGGTCTGCCCAATTTTTTTAATTGATGTTAACTGTTGAGTGTTTTTCTTGAGTGTGCGTGGTATAGGCAGGCACCCACGCAATGGCACAACTCGTCACACCTGTGTCAGTGGTCCACTCAGTGTTAATTTCCAAATCACTCTAATTAATGTCACTAGAAAAGCACCTGGACGGTAGTGTTTGGTAGGTAACTGTTGGTTTGAGAGATAATGGCGGCGTTGTGGAAATGTGTCGTGATTGCGCTTTGCTGTGTACCGTTTGCTGCACCGCAGGAAGGTAATGTGGGCTACTGGCGGGGGTTAGTGTGTTTTGTGTCTTATGTTTTGGTAGCACTGACTGTACCGGTACATAATGTTGGTGTGTTAACATACTCGTTTTACTGATATCCAGGCATTATGTCCTTTTGTGGAACACTTAGTAGTGCGTGTTTGGTTATTTTAAAGAGCATTCAGGTATAAAATTAAACTTTTCATTACATGAACCCTTTAACAAAATAGTTGTATGTTCCGCTTTATTCCAAACCCGTTTCTCCTGTAGCTGTGAGTACAGCCTGCGGCGTGGACTCGGTGGCCGTGAGGGTGTTGTTGGATTACTCTCGATCGGCGTTGCCTTTGGACCCGAGTGGCCTCCTGCTGGGACCCTGTCCTCCATCCAGCACCAGCGCCGGTAATAACATGGTGGTGTTCCAGTACGGCCTGCTGGACTGCCGCTTTATGCGCATGGTAAGTGGCTTCTAAGGGCTTGTATGTTGGGTTCACGTAAGAAGCGTTCGAGCTCTAATTGCACGGCACCGTATTACGCTGTACACGCTTGTATAAATATACACCTTGTACTCGGAAGCTTTTTCTAGCACTGCTAATGCAATATTGGCTATGGTTGTAAAGGCATGTTTAAAAACGTATATTTAAGTTGTCATTGACGCTAGTATGTGTTACATAACTAAGCAATACAAACGTATTGGCAGCTGTATATTGTCATACTTGCTAGAACCAAAGTCATTGTATGTATTTTGCTCTTAATTGTATTAGGCTACTTGTACTGTGATTCTTAATGTATTTGTTTGACTGGAAGTAGCCCTGGATAAGGGTGTCTGCTAAGAAATAAATAAGGGTAAATTACTTGTGTGTTTTATACTCTTTTCTTTAAACAAACTAAATGCATTGTTTTGGCTTCAGGCTGTTTACATGCAGTGTGCCTTAACCCAGTCTTGTAAAGGCTAACCTGGAGGTGTGTCTTACCCTTGAACTGCAGATCAAGTGTTTTAAATCTTTTTATTGATGTCTTGCTCAGGTTACTGCCAATGTTACCAGTTACATGAATGTGCTGACCTACAAGCCCACCCAGAGAGGCTTCTACCAGACTCCATTCAATCAGGCTATTGTGTGCACCTATACCAAGTGAGTGTTGGACTTGGCTTAAACATGCTGTAACTCCTGTGAAGATGTGTTAAAAGCCTCTGGGCTGTTCATGTATTCAATTGAGTCTTGCATCATGTCTGACACTTGACTTAACAGTATCTAATTTGTGGATTATTTTTTTTAGAACTAAATTTCACAATCTATTTACTGTATTATATAATTGGAGTTATTGCCTTTAATGGGGAGCAGTTCAAGACCCATTTTATGGCACAAGTTATTTCTGTGAAATCAAATGATTTACTGCATTAGGAATTCTGGACCAGCTTCCTTACTGTGAAGGCAGCAAGAGTAAGTTTGCATTAAATATTGCCAATAAATTGTTTACAATTCATTGTCTTCTGCTGAATGCAAATTGTTTTGGTGTGTTGCTGTTCTAACTAAAGCTTTCTACCTGTGTTCTCCAGACCTGCTGGCTGGACTCCTCCAGTGTATAACCCTGCACTTGGGGATGCCTATGGGTTTGGGAAGCTAGAGTTTACCATGGGGATTATGAATGGTGAGTTTGCTGTCCTGCAATGTACACTTGGTCTATTGGCTTAGAAAGGTGTCCAGTGCAACCCTAACCTGGCAGGGGGAGCAGCCTGTGGTGCTCATTGGGTCACTTCCTCTAGTCAAGTAGAACAATATTTTGATCTATTTCTCTGGTGCTGGTCAATGCTGCTCTGCGCTGGCTAGTGAGATGAGTTGGGTGGGTTGCTGTTCTCATGCTCCTCTCCTTGATGTCTCAGATGACTTCTCAGCCCCACGCACCTCCAGTCTGTTCTTCCTGGGGTCCCTCATCAACATCGCGGCTGCAGTGAAGCAGCAATTCCACATGCCGCTGATGGTGTACATGGAAGAGTGTGTTGCTGCCAGCACTCCAGAGCTGAGCCCTTCAAGCCAGACCCACCCGCTCATCACCAACCACGGGTAGATATTCACTGCAAGCTGTGTAGTAAAGGCAAAATTTAAATCTGAATGTTTAGCACTTGGGAGCACAGTCCTGCTTGGATTTAGGAATGGGTGTTGAATGGTCAGCTTTGTGAACATGGCAAAAGCTCAGCTGAACTAAACTGGGAAGGCATAGATTGTAGCTGGGCTTTAATTTAGGTAAGATGTCCATGATTTGTGGAAACCAGCCCCAAGTTAAGTTCAAACTTTCCACTAGTGCACACAAAGGGTTGGAATGTAATTTTGTACAGGAAGTCTCCCTGGAACACAGGAAGTCTTGCTCGCTCCTTTCTTCTGGTGGTTGTCTGCAGTCCCTGAGTCCTGGCCAGTGCCTCCCCCTGCTCAGTGCTCTTTCTCCTTGCAGATGCTTTGTAGACGGACAGGCTGGCAACTCCAGGTTTCTGCCCAGAGTCCAGACCTCTGAGATCCGTCTGGTTGTCCAGGCCTTCAGGTTTACACAACTGAATACAGATGTGAGTATTTGATGGGTTAATCTGTTGTATTGGAAGTCTCAGGGCAGCTAGTTACCAAGATTCTCTACTTGTTTAATGAATTCTTTGAGTATCTGATGTGGTGCTTGTAATGTGCATAACCTTTTTGTAAACAATTTGGTTTCTAGAGCAAATGTTGTTGGTTTTATTAGTGTTCCTTTTTTATCAAATTATTTCCTAGGTCTATATCCATTGCCGCTTGCTGGCCTGGGACCCTGCCCAGCTCAATGACCCCACCAAGAAAGCCTGTTCATTCAACCAGAGAACCAGGAGGTAAGGACTGGACCCTACTGAGGCTGCTCTCTGTAGAAGGGATGTGCAGGGGCTGTGAGGTCCAGTTAACCAACACCACAGGGACACAATCAGTTCTGTGCCTCCTTACAGTTGTGTGGCGAATTATTGAAATGTGTTCTTGCGGTTGTTGGTAACTGGAGGAAATGAGGTGTGTGCACATGTCCCTAAGGTGGGGTTTCCTGGTCCTGGGGGACCCTTGTGTCTGGTTTGGTTCTCAATTGCTTAATTGGGCCTTTAAGCCAACTACAATTTTGAAGTAACTTAATTGGTGCTTTTTTAAGAGATGAAGACAATTAAAGGTTTAGGCACATTGGTTCAAATAATGGTTTGATTTAAGTGAGAACCAGCAGACACAGGGGACCCCCCCAGGACCAGGATTACAGGAGGAAACCCTGCCCTACGGAACCACTTGTGCATCCTAAACAAACCTGGGTATATTGTGGAACCTTCAGTGCATACAATTCACTCCTGCATTTTTACCTTCATGTAGTGGGTGTACAAATGTGAGGTCCAGTTAACCAACACCAGTGACCCAGGATGAGTTTCTTAATCTGCACTATCAGTTCTGTGCCTCCTTAGTTGTATGGAGAATTTCATTGAAATGCTAGTAACTGGGTGGGAGTGGGGAAACCAACTTCATTATACTGCTCTGTGTAGAAGTCTGTTGCTGTGTCTTTGGGTTCAGTGTCCTGCTCTTGTGTTCCAGCTGGGAGCTCCTGGATAACCCTGGTCGGAGCTCTGTGTGCAGCTGCTGTACCTCCAACTGCAATCTGAGGAAGAGGAGGGACACGGGTACGAATTCTACTTTCTATATAGTTTACACAGGTGGTGTGTGGGGTTTTATATTTTTGGTACGGTTTTAAATTTTTAACTTCTATGGTGAGTGACTTTTAAAATGGATGGCAGCCAACAAAGCATGCTCAAATAGGTCTGCCAGAGCCTGTATTGCAAAAGAACCATTCCCCCTCCCAACCAGAGGCTGCTTGCTGTCTTGCTGGTACTCTGCTCAATGGCCTGTTGCCATCAGTTTTGCTTCTCTTGGGTTGTTTTCATCCAGCACCCTCTTGGCCTGCCCCCTGGTGTAGTGACTGGTCCTGCATGCTGTAAAGCAACAGGTCCTGTTTTCTAACCAAGCTCCCTTTCTCCTGAGCAGCTGAAGAGGGGCTGAGACACATTGCAGTGCTGGGACCCCTGAGGATCCTTCCTGAAGAGCTGTCTGCTGGAAGCCAGGAATTCTACCAGAGGAGCCCTGCTCTGTCACTGGAGGGTGAGCTCAGCCTGCAGTCTCCAAACCAGTGTGCACTTGGCTTCCT
Source organism: Huso huso (assembly GCA_036884735.1). Classification (NCBI taxonomy): domain Eukaryota; kingdom Metazoa; phylum Chordata; class Actinopteri; order Acipenseriformes; family Acipenseridae; genus Huso; species Huso huso. The sequence goes on along the minus strand of CM072683.1, from coordinate 11,059,194 downwards.
TGTCAATGGCTTGCATGACCTGATCTTTACAGTAGAGGTTCCCCTACAGTTGTGCTGAAGAACTTAATGCATGTTGTGTTTCTGCAAAGTCAATAGCATAGAACTTGAATTGCCACAAAGCTGTGACTAAGCTTTAATGTTCCTAGTGGAACAAATGGACATGGTCAGTAGGAGTGCAATGTCCCAAGTGTGCTTCCCTGCAAGTCCTAAAGGAAGAAACCCTTCTTGAATTGGCTACTAGGCACTGTGGAGAGAATGGCAGCCTTTCCTGTTCTTAACCCTTTCCTCCTACTCTCTCTTCCCCCAGAGCCCCAGCAGGCTCTGGCCTGGCTGCCTGTCCTGGCTGCTCCCCTGCTCCTGATGGCTGTCCTGGGAGCCCTGTCTCTGGGCTACTACATGTGCATGTGGCGTCATCCCAGACTCTGCTCCAAGTCCAGCAGTGAGCTCCTCGTTCCTGTCCCCGTTGATGAAATGCACACGGCAGTTGGCACAGTTTTCAGCACCTCACCAGCAAGGCAATTCTGATTTCTTTTGTATGTTGAAATAAAACATCTGTATTGAACTTCTGGTTGTGTTTTTTTAATTTTTTTATTCCAATCTCCTTTTGTACTAACCCACTTCCATCAGGTCTCCAATATTTCAGTGACACACCCTAAGGATTCAGAACTTCAGTTTTTCTCCATCTTTCTTTTGTTCTAGGCTAAGTACATCCTAATGTAAGTTAAGTCTTTAACCTTTGTCATGTTTCTTTTTTTTTTGGGGGGGGGGTAGTAGTAGTAATCTTCAAACTGCCCCAGATACATTTTATGATTTGCTGGGAATTGTTTTGAAAGTAGGTTACTATTCTCACTGCACTCTTCAGATTTAAAACACCTATTTTATGGTTCAGCTTTTTACCATCTTGGAAATTACAGTATTTATCCAGTTTCTTTCCTACTAGCATACATGCCATTTCAAGTTCATATCTTTAGTTTTTGCTAACATTCTAATCTGATATGACTAATAGTTTACATTGCTTTGTCAAACGGTAATGTAATAAATCAGACAAATCTTATGCCCTGCATTGGAATCAGACTGGGTTACAGGAAAGAGGACCCCGTTGTAATGACCCTCTTCGTTTTGGTAATACTACGCATACCTTGTAATGAACAGTCCTTCCTGTTCTGTACACAGTAATTGCTGTTAATCCTTCCTTTTAACAGTAGGGTTGTCTGCTGTGTCTTTAATTGAGCCCCAAGTATCACAGACTCTGTGTTTTCAGATCTGTATACGACAAACCCATGCTTCTGTGATGTGTGTTTTGCAAGTTTTATAGGAAGGCATTCCCATTTGTACCTTTTAGGCTCTTTAGTTCAGTGTAGTTTATTGTGGACGCACAGAGGACTTTGTTCAATTTGCTTTTTTTACGTTTTAAAAATCAGATTGGAGTATTTTTTATCCTTCACACTTTGGGAGCCGCAGCAATAACATCTCATTGAATTGGTCTGGACGTGAACCACTAACCATACGGTTCATAGATAAACCATTCAACTAAAAAGCAAGCTCTGTAGTAGAGAGGTCAGTATTATTAACTCATCTGCTGCTAGGAGATCTCTTACACTATTAACTGTAACACAGGGAGTGAACTGGAAGGAAAGAAAGTAAGGCGGCAGGGATGAGAATGTTACACTTAAGTTATTACACATTTAAAATGTCGATGTGCTACCGTTGGCCCTCACAGAACCACTGTTTTGGATCGGTTAGTAAGGGTTGTCTTTATCTGCAGAAATGGATAAACCTCCTCCTATCCCCTGACTAGGAATAGTGGGCAGATAAAATGGTAAGCTGGATCTTCAATATACAACAAGTACACAATCTCAACGTGTAACATGGTAGTAAATGCAGTGGTTTAGATTGCTGTGTGACTGATGAATATGCCTTCAGAATGTTAAGGAAGGAAATTAATACAGCAATTAGCACATTCAGACAGACACGGTAATTACTGAGGGAATATGCATCATTTCATTACTGTGATCTGCGAATCATGACTCATTTTCAGCATGATAAGGCAATTTCTCCTTGTTTTTGATTTTTAAACCAGTGAGCATATTGAACTAGCTTTCATGTGATGTGTGTTCTGCTAAGGAACTCCCATCAGCTCACAGGAGATGTACTGGAAGAGCTAAGCAAACACTTTGAAGCAGAACACTCATAAAAATGACTATTTTCAAATAAAAAGACTTTAAACCTGTTATTTTTTTTCTCAAACTTTTTTTTAAAATATATATATATTTAAGTGTCTGTTTTAATTTCTATCAGTCCAAAAACATTGTACTAAAAAAACTTAAAGGGGCTAGCCCTATGAGGATGTGAGATCTACAAAAGGGACCAGGTTAGATACTGAACTGGGCCAGGCCTGTAAAAATGGAATATATAAACAAGACACAATTGGAGCAAACTTGGCCTTGGGGTTTTATTTTAGTAGGAACTATCTGCTACATGAATAAAAAAGTGGGGGCCAAGTTTGTTTAACTATGAGGTTATGACATATGGCAGTTCAATAAAAAAAAAAAGTGCTACACTGCCTGTTTAGAGAAGTTCAAAAGATAATGTGAATGGTGCTGAAACAGCTGGGCTCGCTGTGACCAATCTGTTCACCGGCCTGTTTGTTTCTGTGTTGAAAGTTGACTGCATACTGTGATCCCTTTAATTAGGAAGTACTAAAAGGAGCTGGCCACTAGGCTTCTGCAGGCTCGGATATTGCCAGGTTTATTCTGATAAAGAAATGAATATTCATTCAATATTGGAGCATTGCGATGTTCTGATACTCCAGTAATGAACTTGTAACAGCAGGTGCTGTTTGTAAGGTGTCTTACAAGGCTAGGTCTGACTGCACGGTGATCCCCACAGTACAATGTATTTATTTATATCATAGTATGGTTTTATACAAATCACATGTAAGGATTGTTACATTTCTATATTATAGATAACATACAAAATATTTAAATATTTATATTATAGGTTAGAATACATAAAACTTTAACCAAGGAACATCTGTATAAGCACTTGATTTGTTTTCACTTTATTTCATTTGAAGTGCACGGCACAGCATAGCAGAGATTTTAAATGTTACCACTAGGTGGCACTGTAGACTTTATTATACAGAAGAGATCTAATGAGATGCAACAGCATATTCTGCCCCAAATAAAACGAGTTAGCCAGGGACAGGAACAATCAGTCGAGTACAATCACAACATAACTACAGGCCAGTGGTATGTTCTTTTTTTCTCTTTTAAGAGTTTGGTGTAAGTTTCGTGCTCTCAGAAGGTATAATAGCACTGTCTGCAATGAGGCATCTCAGCCCTGGCCTGAGCACCCCTGTCAGACAGCCTCACAAGCACAGACTGTGGCAGGAACATTTCATCTTATTTCCTAAATGTTTAAACTTTAGGATTAAATGAGTTTAAACATTTGTAACCAATAAAAAAAGACAACATGGGTACAACATTAATGTATACAGCTGACCTGTATTTGACATGTATATGTTGACTTTGACAATGGTTAAATGTTTAGCAACATTTCTAAATATGTAACATTTGGAATACATTAAAACTTTGAAACTCTAAACTATTTCATGAATTCCAGTCTGTTACCAGTCTAGGCATTCACAGACACGGAAACACGTTTTGGGGATAAAATGAAGATGATACCCCACCCAGTCTTTCTGCATTCATAGAAAATGGACGACATTTACCACTGCACTTTTGGGACATTTTGCATATTAAAATATTATTTTTGAAGAGGGAGAGGCTTATCTATTCAGGAATACCAAAATATGTCATAAATCAGGCGTTTCTGTGAGGTTACTGGGCAGTCAATGTACTTGACAATAGATTTGTGAGATGGCTAGCTCATTAAAATCCTTTGCATGTATCTGAAAAGGGGATGGTGATCTCTTCAGGGATAGCAATGTAATTGGCAAGCAAGCAGACTCTACATGTATGATAGAGAACACTCTCCTGTTATGGAAGTCTTACTGTATTTAGACCCCATACACAACTGGGCAGAAAAGTGGCAAATGAAAGTTAATGAATGTGAAGTGTTACATGCTGGTCACAACAATGTTGGATTTAAATACCAAATGGAGGGTGTAGAACTAGAGCAGGTCTACCAGGAGGAAGACTTGGCTTTGTAGAGTCATAAGACTTGGCTTTGTACAGTTTTGAATTGCCTCCTGGTAGTGTTGGAGGCAATTCAAAACTGGATCGGCAAAACTACCTAGGCAAAAGAGGCTGTATAACGCACTTGTTGGAAGTGAGGCAAGAAAATGTTTTTTGCTCGAGGAGTCACACCAGACACAGCAATAACTAACTCTTCGTCCATGGCCATTTCCACATAAAAGACACACGCTCCTGGGGAGAGTGAGCAAAAAAAAATACCCCAAATCATTCCATTTCCAAATTCACTCACTTGTGCAGCCAGTGTGACTCTTCCCATTGATAGAAATATATTAGACAACAACCGGACACTACTCTCCCATTGTTTTCTATGGAGGTTCTGTTATTACTCAATAACAGAACGGCAAATAGAGCTCGGCTGAGAGAGGCACTAGTTAATGTCACCTGTTCTAAACCACTGCTTACTGATGAAACACTGCACACAGACACTCTGCTCTCAGAAAGTAAGGGCTTCATAAAGATAGATGGAGGGAACTGAATCTATTCAGCCCAGAACAAAGAAGGGTTAGGGGAGACTTGACTGAAGCCTGTAAAATCCTAATCTTGCCACTACTTCAAGGACAGCGTAGAGACCAGGACTTTAGAGGCCAGCTTGACAACAGAGGACTTTAACTGACTGGAGACAAACTCATTCTAGAAGGTAGAAGGCACTTGTGTGATTGTATGGAATGGGTCAGACAAAAGGTACTGCAATAGAGGAAGTCTTCAAAAATACATTTTGGACTTTATATTTTCTAGTCTGTTCTAGACCAATTCCATATCACTTAACACTTCCATTCTGGTGTCTGACTGAGTTTTTGCTTCCTCTAAAGGTTCCTTTAGCTTTTTTGAAGAACGTCCAAACATGTAGACCCCAAAACCAAACTCAAACCGCCTGGCAATCCTAGTAATCAGCTCTATCTGTCTGTATGGTGCTGTTCTTGCTTCTGTGTTTTTGCAAAGCAGTTTCTCCAGCTGGTTCTATATAGAGATGCCAAACCTGCTATGTGTGTCAAATAGACAAGTCAGCCTCCAGTGCTGTAACTCTGACACCTTTTGCAGGCACTCATTTAATCAAAAAGGATTTTTCAAACAAACTAGCAAAATCAGGCCTGCCTGTCCCTCCGGTAATCCGCAGCCCTCCTGTTCAAGCACATTTCTGCTCAGAGCTCTGCTTTTCTCATTAGGATAATTGGAATTCTCTGAAAGTAGCCAGCGAAGGAGAGCTGGAGCAGCGTGCCGGCTGTTGAGTAATGTTTTAATTGTGTTGCAAGGAGGCAGGCAGGCAGACGGCTCATAATCAAATTCACAAACATTCTATTAGACAGCTCCCTGAGAGGGACAAGGCTGCAGCAGGGAGTCGGGGAGGTGCAGATCTGATCACTCAAATTCATTCTCCGCCCTGTGATGGATGGGGTGTTAGCGGGGTTGGCAAAGTAGGGACCCTGTTCATCTGTCACTCCAATCAGCACAGGCCTCTGTTCAGATGCACACACTGATATACACACTGGCACACACACACACACACACACACAGTGATACAGACACACATTGATACACACTCACACAGTAACATACACACACACACTGAGACACACAGACATACACACACATATATATATATATATATATATATATATATATATATATATATATATATATATATATAGTACACACTGATATATTAACCAGGTTAATAATTATACACACACAGATACTGATAAGCAGTGGTAATGAGGCACACACATTTTTACACACACACAAACACACTTATAAGTGTTGACAAACTCACACTGAAACAAACTATAGGAGGCTGTGTGGTCCAGTGGTTAAAGAAACGGGCTTATAACCAGGAGGTCCCCGGTTCAAATCCCACCTCAGCCACTGACTCATTGTGACCCTGAGCAATCATTTCAACCTCCTTAGTTTCCGTAATTAGGGTGACACATGTCTCAATTGTAAGTGACTCTGCAGCCTATTTAAATTTACACACCCGAGTCTCTGTAAGTCGCCTTTGGATAAAGGTGTCTGCTAAATAATAAATAAAAAAATTGGTACTGTAAGGAGAGATGTTGTCATACACACACTGAATGATGCACACAAATTCAGTGACACACACACACAGTGTAACACACACAGACACTCAAACACTTAAATATTTACAAACAGACAGTCGACCTAAAATAGACACACAGTAGCACCACAGACAGACACACACACCCATCAGCACCTATCACAGTGACAGGCTCACGTTGAACAGAAGGATAGTAAGGAAGCATTGATAAAATAATAGCCAAAGAGTGTTTAAAATGAACTCCAAGGTTTCAAAGTGCTGGGGTGTTCATTTTATCATCAATTTTACAGATACAGAGGCACAATAAATTACTGTCAGCAGGTGGCACTGTGGCTCTACTCACTAACACTACAAAGACCAAGCCAGTGTTCTCGTTACTCCAGTAACTGGAGGACGACAGTCACCCCTGCAAGTGTCCGCTTGAGCTCACTGGCACCTGGCATCATGAGGAGACACAGTCCCTGATGTTTTTGCCTCCCTAACCAGTGTGATGCTCTCTGTGGAATCCCATCAAAGACCAGCCAAAGCACAGCCAGGACCTTTTCCAGTTGAAGCAGACACAGAAGATCCAGGGAACAGGACACTGGGTCAGTCTGCTTCTGCCTATAGATCAGGAGTCTGGTCAATAAGGCTGCAAAGGACATGGTGTCTGAGGAATTCCTAGGTGGGGTGGGTAAAGGTGTCAGTAAGCTTTTATTTCTATCCCAGTAAGCCCTTCCTTTTATGCATTAAGGTACCTCATTGAAGCACCCTATCACACAGGAGGATTACCATCAAAACATCACTATTCCAGAATGGCATACATTTTCAGTACTGATGCTGGCCAAATGAAGGTGTTTTTAAAGATGTATTCATCAAGACATTCAAATCCATCTTCCTACCATTTAACTAGGTTCGGTGGTAATCACCCCCACTTGTCAGTGTTTAGTACATCGTTTGATTTACTCTGAAACATCTTTGATGAGCAAATCAATGGGATGCCCTCTACAGTTCCCTGATATGCTGCTGTTAGGTTAAGGGTCCCAATATCATTTGTTCGTCCATGGCTATTTTCATTTTACTTTATGTTTAATTCAATGGGCCGAGAATAAAATTCATTACAAATTCATTACTAAATATGGATAATATTGTAGTTTCATATCATTTTCTGTTCCAAGTTATTTCCTGTCAGATAAATTGAAATTCCCGTTCTTTTTTTGTCCAGTGACAAAAATTTGATTACGTCAATTAAAAATATTTGGTGAGTGTTCATATATGTTTCTTTAAAATAATTAGCAAGACACCACTAATCCAGTAATCTTGGTTGGCTGACCTCATTTTTTACAATTTAAACACAATTATTCCTCCACAATTTAGATGGTCCAAACTACGAGGCCCTCAGTCCAACAATTTCCCACTTGGCTCAGGAGAACTGAAATTCCCCGGTCTGATCCCACAACCACTGCCATTTACCTGCCAGCCCTGCGCTCACCAGGCACCATGCCGGAAGGGTCCACTGTACCGTGGTGGGTGTTGACTGTCGATTGACTGCCTAACCCGCAGGAGTGCCAAGTCAATGCAATGCTCCTAAATGGAATCTCCAAAAAAACGACGACTTGGCACATCCAGGACGTGACCCTGCCCTCCCATGACACATGACTCCACCGGCAGACCACACAGATGTGTCTTTAAACAAGTTAAATATTTACTAACTAACCATTCCCTAATGGATACCAAACACCACCACCACTTCAGATACATTAGATGAAACCCTTATCTACAGGACTAGAAAATACATTTTTGCATTAACCAGTAATAAAGTAATAGGACAATAATATGGTATTTATTGTTCACCTATAATAAACAGACTTGTTTTGTTCGGCCTCTTCATTAATATGGGATTGTGGCAGATACAGAAATAAATTAACTGCTTGGCACTCCTGCCAGGACCACAACACCTGGGAGCCTGTGTTCTCGTTCAGGGGGTGACTGAGGCTGAGGAGAGGCAGTCACCCCTGCAGGACTCACATCCAGGCTTCAATGGGGACTGCTAAGGACAGGTACATAATGGAAAACATGTTAATGATTTTTAATTATTTTTTATTACACAGTTCTATTCCTGTTAAAGCATATTAAAAAAAAAAACTAGGGAAAATGAATAGAATAGCCAGGGCAAAAGCAGAGGAAAACTGGAAAATAAAATGCACATTTACTGGGGTAAAGATTTAGAAGTTGGTATGATCCCATTAATGACATACTGTTTAAGCCTTGATCTGAGGAATGTGCATAATATATAAAAAAAATGCAATCAAGTGCAATCAAATAACAGCACACATGTAGGGTATTACTGTACCTCAACTGCAACTGAATAGAGGTTTAGGAAAACCAAAAATAAGTAGTCTCTGAATGGCATACAGGTTATAACCTAAAATCAGGAAATGAAGGTATGTTTAAGCTGATTATAACATCACTATGGAAACCATTTAACTGTAATGCACTGAACTCACGCTCAGGTGGTCAGCGTATCATCGACTGATTTACTGCTCGGAACATCTTTTAAAAAACAAAGGCAAATGTTTTGCTCTCATTCATTTTGAATCTAGTCTAGTCTCCGCACCAATATCATTTGTTAAATATATGTGTCATTCTGTTTTAGGTATGTTTAAGTTGAATGGCCCTAAAGTTTGTTCATTACAACATTTGAATTGATTCCAAGGATAATATTCTGTTTCATATCATATTCTGTAAATGCGCAGCATGTTCCAAATCTGTCAGATAAATTGAAAACACACTTCTGTTTCTTCCACCTAAAGGAGACATTGAAACACCTGTCTAAGTTTGACTGGCAATGTTCATATTTACTATCACTCAAAATAATTACACTCTCAGTACACCACTAAATTTAGAAATACTAGAAGAAATGTAATTTCAATTTAATGACAAATGTGTCCACACTAGATGGTCTCAGTTTTAAATTTAGTTCAACAATTTCCCAGGCTTTCAAAAGGGAATTCCACGGTTAGACCAGCTGGTGTGACACACTGTTTGAAAATGAATGGAGACTGTACCGGGTGAATGGAGAGGCATGGGCTGAATGGAGAGGCAAGGGCTGGACCAAACCAACATCTTACCACCATTGAACTAAAAAGAGCAAACTCCCTCACAAGAGGCAGGTGTGTCTCATGCTGATGTCAGTATGCTCATTAGCTGCTGGGAGATCCATTACACTTGCAAGAATCAAGATGTCATCCACTCAGATCAGGTGCTGACCATTCCCATGGATACCAATGTCTTCCCTCTTCATACAAACAGAATTATCACTGGTCCTCAAATACTAAATAATGGAATATTAATGATAATTTTAAAAAATCCTGAACTTCCTGGAACTAAATCACTTCCTGTGCTGTTTATAGTTTCACTCCAATAAACAGAATCAGGTCATGTGACTGCAGGAAGTGATTAGATATTGTGGGAAGAAAAGGTTTAAATCTTGGATAGCTCTTCATAAGACCAGTTCTATATAAGTTAAAACAATACACCCTACTCCTGTTTTTTTCCCCGGTCAAAGCTTGGTGGCTGTGTTTATATTGTTGGCAGGCTTCAATAAACTAAAACTCAGGTGATCATGTGGGTTTAAATCATTAATGTTTTACATGGTGTTTTATTACACACCTGCTATTTGTGATAAAGTCCATTTAAAAAAAAAAAAACCACCACCTTGAATAGAATAGCCAGGGCAAAAGCAGAGAAAGGTTGCCAAATAAAATGCACATAAACCCGGGGTATAACTAAAAATGTCTGGGTTTGATCCCATTAATGGATGGTATTTTGTATTGCTGAGGAATGTGCACCCCAATAAAAAAAATGCAATACAGTGCAATCAAATAACAGCACCCATGAACTTTGTACCTTTTGCCTCATTTCATAGCTTTTAACATAAAAATATAAGAAACTGTAATTTTTGTGAAGAATCAACAACAAAAGTGGGACACAATCATGAAGGGAAGAAATTTATTGGATATTTCAAACTTTTTAACAAATAAAAACTGAAAAAATTGGTCAGCGCAAAATTATTCAGCCCCCTTAAGTTAATACTTTGTAGAAGTTTTAAAAAACAAAGGCGATTTGCTCTGTAAGTTCATTTTGGGGTATCTAGTCTCTATCAGTTTTGCACAACGAATATATGTGAAATTTTGCCCATTCCTCCTTGCCTGAACAGCTCGAGCTCAGTGAAGTTTGTTGGATGGACAACATTTGAACAGCATTTTCAGTTCTTTCCACAGATTCTCGATTGGATTCAGGTCTGGACTTTGACCCTGCTGTTCTAACACCTGGATATGTTTAAATCTGCCATTCCATTGTAGATTTTGCTTTATGTTTTGATCATTGTCTTGTTGGAAGACAAATCTCCCCAGTCTCAGGTCTTTGTGACTCCATCAGGTTTTCTTCCAGAATGGTCCTGTATTTGGCTCCATCCATCATTCCCATCAATTTTAACCATCTTCCCTGTCCCTGCTGAAGAAAAGCAGGCCCAAACCATGATGCTGCCACCACCATGTTTCAGTGGGGATGGTGTGTTCAGGGTGATGAGCTGTGTTGCTTTCGCCAAACATAACGTTTTGCATTGTTAGAAAAGTTGGTTTTGGTTTCATCTTTGAAAATGAATGGAGAGAAAGGGATGTTTGGAGAGGCATCTCCCAGGGAGGCTTGGGCTGGCAAACATCTAACCACCACTTTTACTAAATATCTTTAAGAAATGGCTTTGTGTCTTGCCACTGTCTTCCATTAAGGCCAGATTTGCTGCAGTATATGACTGATTGTTGTCCCAAGGACAGAGTCTCCCACCTAGAGCTGTAGATCTCTGCAGTTCATCCAGAGGATCAATGTCTTCCTCTTGGCTGCATCTCTGATCAGTCTTCCTCAAATATGAATAATGGAATTTAGAGGGATTTTAAAAATCCAGGTCTTGGTAGATTTGCTGTGGTCTGATTCACTCCTTCCATTTCAATATTCATCGACTGCACAGTGCTTAGATTGGGATGTTTAAAGGTTTAAATCTTTTGTAGCTCTTCATAAGCCAGTTCTATAAAAGTCTCCACAACAATATCTCAGACCTGCCTGGTTTTTCCCCGTTCAAATGATGCTGGCTGTGTTTAAACGGACCTCTGAGACTAAAACAAAACTCTTTGTGATCATTTTTAAATCTTGATGACTTGGTGTTAACACAATGCACCTGCTATTTATCATCATTAGTCATTTAGGTCAGCATTGGCCTTCCGCCATCTTCACTGAACTTGGTGGAGTAACACAATGCACCTGCTGGTTGAATAATTTTGCACGCCATTTTCAGTTTTTATTTGTCCAAAACCTTGAAAGGTATCCAATAAAGTGTTCTTTCCACTTCATGATTGGCAACCATCTTGTTGATTCTTCATAAAAAATTAAATTTCTAAAAATTTAAGGTTTGAAGCCTGAAATGATGGTATATTTTGTATTGTTCAAGGGGGCTTTCCACCCCAATCAGCTCGAATGACACATACCTACACCTTATGTGATGGCAGTGAAAAGTATCAAAAGAAGAATGCAAATGAACAATACTGTGCTGAAATTAGTATGCGTTCTTCAACCAAGTAGCCACAGCACAGCGAGCTCGGGAGACATCGTCCAGCTTGCAATGCTTTCCCCACAGATTGTTCTTGGAATTATGTTGGATAGCCTAGAAAATGAATTTATGTCGTACCAAGTGACTGACATGACAGATCTTAGATGGGATCTGGCACTGAGTAATTCTGGCACACAATTGCACTCTTGTCTACACCTAGCGGAGAGCCACGTTTTCCTACACTTGCCAAGTTTGCCATTAATATGTTGGCTTTGACACACAGTACTGCAGAATTAGAACACATTTTTTCTCAGATGATCCTAAAAATAGACATAAGAAATCAACTGTCTACAGACATTCTGGATGGAATTCTGACTATCAAGATTGTTGTTAAAAACCGCACCCGCTTCAGATCAACGAAGCAAATGATCCAGTCTGCAAATGTGTCCATGTATATGGCAAGCCAAATGATCATTTAGAGATATCTCAAATTGCATTTTAAGATACTTTAACATTTAGAGATATCTTTAAATCATTTCCAGATATCTTTAAAGGAATGTCTGGGTTCCATCATACTATATACTGTTCATTCCAGGTAAGTATATGTTTATATGAAAACGTGAGTGTACAGGAACCACACAAACAGGCAAGTAAAAATAATTTTTTATTGCAGGAAATTTAGACAATCAAATACAACTTATTTTTATCAGACAATTTGCAACTCCCCCTTTTCAATCACCTTGCACATTATCACCATACAAAACCTATTCTAAAAACACCTAAAACTGTGCACAGAGTAAAACCACTACAACCTTCCATAAAATATTTTAACAGCTACTTGTGACTTCAGGGGGCTATTAGCATTACAGTTATTCCACTCCACACAATATATTATCACAACACAGTCCCAAACATTATAAGCAGCAGTTTGATGAAACGATAGTTCCAGTATATTCACCTGGGTCTCAAAAGGCCTAGAAAACTCAGTTTGTAGGTCTAGTACTTAATCCAAGTCGTCAAACACTATCCCGGTAGAAACACCAACAAGGAAAGGTAAGTTGAAGGTGATTGATCCAAGAACCTCCTAATCTGTTGGTTTGTCCTGGTGTGAGGCTTGAATTTAGCTCCCTTCAGGCTCGGTCCCCCACCACGACCAGTGGTATCATTTAGAGATATCTCGAAATAACTTCCTGTTCATATAGAGACATCTCCCAAATCATTTAGTGATATCTCAAAATAACTTCCTGTTCATTTAGTGATATCTCTAAATCATTTAGTGTACCTCGAAATTTTCAGGAAGTCATTTCAAGATATCGCTAAATGACTTCCTGGGAAAATGTTATGTTTAGAGACGTGTATGACCATAAGTAGTGAGAAATAAACAGGTGTGTATTGTAATGCCCTGTGAGTGAATTTCAAGAGAAAGTTCTGAGAAGTCTTGCAGAACATCACACATTAGCCTGCGATTCAGCACAAATTCCACTGCTGTGATGTTTCCTCAATCCACGATAAACAGTTCTGTCCTTCGAGTCCCTGCTTTTACCCTGCTCTGCTTTGTGAAAAATGATCACACAAAGCAATGGAAGCCTCCCACACTGCTTTAACAGCCCGAAAGCTGGATGCAACCCACCTCGTAGCAAGAATACGTCTGATCTGCAGTACCTCCGCTTCCAACAATGCCACGCAACTGTTTTGGTGTTTCATGATACAGTGAGTATAGTTTATCCATGAACGTTTTGAAGCGGTTCATAATAGATACTTCTGTAGTTGCGTCATGAATGGCAAGTTCCAATCTCAACGATGCCAGATAGTAATATGAGTAAATCGATCTCGTTTGAGGGGAAGTGTTATACTGCCGTTACGGATTCTGTACCCTGTCGGTGAGATGAGATAATAAAAAAGCTCTATTACCACGAATGTAGACTAGTCCTGGTTAAGACGCACACTGCTTGCGGTGTGTGGGGTCGGCGCTTCACAATCATTTTGCAATGCAGCTTTTTTTTTACCCAGCACAACAGCAGCAACGTCTGAATCTATTTAGCCTGGAACAAAGAAGAATCAAGGGAGGCATGATTGAAGTCTTTAAAATCTTAAAAGGAGTTGACAAGTTAACCCTAACAAATACTTTAAAGAGCAGTACAGAAACCAGGACCAGGGGACACAGCTGGAAGTTAAGTGGAGACTTAAGACTTAAGGAGACCTTCAGTTGAAAGTCTTTAAAATCTTAACATGGTTAACACAAGTACTTCCTTCATTAACAGTGACATTGTCATTTAACATGGCAGACTTCTCCAGTGACCGGCATTGCACGGGTCAGACCAGCAAATTGACATTCATTGTACAACCTGCAATAATAAAACGTAGTACAGTCACTGGTTTGTCATGATCAACATATGATTGTATGTATACTCCATTCATTGATGGGTTCTTAATTCAAGCAAGCAGATTACATCATTTTAAGTGAACCAATGTTGTTGTTTTCTTTTTCTTTTATTGATTCGAAGTGTAATTTTTATAATTTAGGTCAGATTAATCATGGTCCAAAATCTACTGGAGGAAGGGGGACCCCCTGCTGATCCACAGCAAATAGTATGGACCAGCATTCCAGCTGGTGATGATGGAACTTGGGACCTATGCATGGTTTACATAATTTCCTTCACTTTCTAAACCTGGGCCAGGTTTTCGGTTTTAACTAATGATTTTCTTATTGTGTGCAGGTCACACTCCACAGAAGAGGGCATGAAGCATAGATGACACATCCTACAATTTACTGTTACATTACAGTTTCATTACATGGAACAGGAAAGCAGGATTTTTACAATTTTGTTAATGATATGTAAATAGTATTTATTTTTGCTACAAAAAAATACGTTGTTTCTTTTCTCAGACGGTTAATTTGAAAACTGTATAATTCTTGCCTCAGTACCAGATCTGGGATGCGCTGTGATCCTGCTCAAATGAACCCCTGGAAATAACTGTTTGAGGGCATTGTAGTTCATATTAGCACTCACTGTTTTATATAGTATCTGTATGACTTATGTTAAGTATTACTAAAATGTAAAGTATGCATTTCATGTAACTATTTAACTGACACACATTTCTATCTGCAGACTCAACACAGTGAACACAATAACTGTATTGATTTTGCATATCAATTAAATACTTATGCCATGCAAAGAAAAGTGTTACCAAACCAAACTAAACCAAACTAAAATAAAGTGGTAAGAAACCTTTCACCCAGATGGTTCAAAGCTTTTGAAATATGTTTTAGTAAAGTTTAGTAAAGTAAGTTTTGCATTTTAATGACAAACCACAGACATTTTAAGGGTATTTGTTGGGGTGTGTGTGTGTGTGTTTGTCTCTGTGTGGAGAGGTACATTTAATTAGAATCAGACCAACTCTGTGATTCATGAAAAGTTGGCAGGGGGAACTTTGACAATGTCTTCTGGCAGCGCTACAGAAAATAAAGAACTGACAGCCAAATTGTGTCATTGGGCCCAGTTTACAAAGTTTAGACTCCAGAGTTATTGAGCATCCACCATCATGTTGCTGTGGTCGCCAAAGCAAAATACTTTGCTTATATCTCTGGGACTTTTAGTTGCACACTTGGGGACTATATTGAGTGTCCTTTCCCTTGACCTTCTATTCCAAATGGATGTCTAGCAAACATCTTGTTTTCTGCTCGTGGTAACAGTATCGCCAGAATGGCCGGATTTACCCTTCATGTAACGGTCTGTCCTGAGGTGGATACCAGCAGAACTCGTCTATACTGGTCAAGTGGGATGGCTTTCAGGTTTACAGCTGGTCATGCTGGTTCAGGAGCTGCTTAAGCTGGTTCAAAAATACATTTTTCCAATAAAAACCCTTTACTATGAAGTTCAAAAGTCTACTGTGTTGTTTACATTTGCATGTAGCTTGGATCAAAACTGGCCTACTAGTACCCTTATTTATTATTTCCCCTTTTACATTTAAATAATGCTGCCAATGGAATTGCTACAAAACGGAAATTGATTTGGTCCAAATTGTAGTAAATAGCGACACTTCATTTGAAGGCATGCTAATTATCCATGCGTGTCATGTATAGTCTTGTGGATAATTATTGGAGATGCCTGTCTTTCTTCACACACTTTACCTCTATCTTGATAACCACCCATCTTATTGCCCAAAAACTTTTGAATATTATGTAGCAGAAATTATTAAGGGAATTAAAATCTATACCTAACATTGTTTGGCTGACCAATTAAGATTGACATCTTTGGGGGTCCATGAGTGGCTCACCTGACAAAAGCATGGCCGTGTGGTGTGCAGGGTGACACATGCAGTCAGGGGAGCACAGGTTCGCTTCCTGGCTGTACGAAGTCGCCGGTCTCCGCTGGGGATTCGGAGTGAGAGTCGCATTGGCTCTGGCACTCCTGTAAGTTAGGGAGGCAAAACTGGAATGTTTCTTCTCATCGTGCTACAGTGGACCCTACCGGCCAGGCACCGAGTGAGCTCAGGCAGACATCTTCAAGGCTGGCCTTTACCTCCAGAGTCGGGTAGCTCACTGACATCCGCTCTGATGTTCCTGGGTGTAGAAGAGGAATCTGGCTTGATCGTGGGATCGGAGGACGCCGACTGAACCTTCGGTTCTCCTGAACTGTGTGGGAAGTTGCTGCAATGATGGGAATTTGTTATTCTAAATTGGGGAGAAAATGTAGGGTAAAATAATTGGGCTCTCTAAATTGAAAATAAAAATATTGCTTTTTAAATGATATGCTCAAGAGGATTTAGGGACTTGGGTAAACTCCTGAATGATGTTGTCTATTGAAACTGAGCCACGTCCAGCTTAAATTAAAACACATAACAAATCATTCCAAGAACGTATTTTGTTAATGTGCTGTTCGTTAGCCTGAATCGTCAGGTACAGAGATCAGGTTTTGGCTGCTGTATTTTTGCTTATTGCTACCGAGGATGACTGTTCCTGGTAGTGCAAAAGCAGTTGAAATGCATGTGGCCATGGCTATGTGACAGGAATGAACCCAAACTAATTCTAAGAGTTCTGTTTGTTTTGTATGATAACACAAATACATTCGAAGTAGGGCTTCCCCTGTTTTTTGTAATGCCTTGTCTGGTGCCATTGTGGAAAGATTGTAAATTATACTGCAGCTTAAACAGTGAGGTATTGTAGCACTTTTTACATTATTTCTCGAGGGTCTGTATATACAGGCTACTTTTCCAATATCCTCGTTTCTCTACTAGATTATAGATAAGCAAGGTTTCTTGAGCTTTGAACAGTCGTTTTTGTTATTCCTTACCAGGTGTAAATAATAGGTGACACATTTGGTGGGTCAATCAATAGATTTATATTTAATAAACTAAATTGAATTCCCCTCAGCTTGTCTGAGCAATGTAATGAAGAAGAAACAGTTTGTATGTGTTATACTTTAACCAGAGTAATCAGAATGAGTCAGAGGCACTGGAATCAATTCCTTAAATGTTCCGACCTCATAAAGTTTAAAACTGAGCAGTGGAAAAGAGAGATGTGGTGTTTGTTGTCTGTTTTTTTTTTTTTAACTAAAACACGAATCCCCATAGGCTATCATTGAGTTTGAAAGGGGCCTGTTTGCAAAAGGTATCACACTTTGGAGGTTAAGGATGGAGCCTGTCTGTGGGTCGAACACTAACAAACCCGTGCAGCTCTGATGGCAGTGATAATGGGGTATGGGCAGCCATCATTGAAGAAATTAACAACAAGTCATTCTGCATTTATTTGTCTGTGCCAAGATTGGTTGGTGGCCTATTATTTTTCCATATGTGTTAATGTGTTCGTAAAGCATTACAACACAATTCATTAGCAGCACCAGCAAGATTATACCGGATTCCCTTTTCTTGTGTTGAATCTCCAGTATTTTAGTTTTTTGCTGTTGCTTCCTCAAACCTAATCATAAGGTTATTCATGCTAATAAGTAAGGAACAGCAGATGAAGAAAGGTGTTAACAAGGTTAGTATCTGATCAGTGGAGCTCAGTGGGTGCTTAAACTGTCAAGTTGGGTCTTAAAGGATCCCAATGATTCAGCATCAACAAAATGACTAGTTAACCGGTTCCTTACCCTTACCACTCTCTCTCTGTAAAGCCTCCTATCCTCTTTTCTAAGTCTGTCCCCACTCAATATAAGAACATAAGTAAATTCTGAACAAGAGGAGGTCATTCTGACCATCAAAGCTAACCGGGATCCTCGTGACTGATCTCAAACTTTGTCACAAGGACCCTTCAATAATGAAATCAGCAGCAGATTCCCTATAGACTGCACTGCACAGGAGCGTGCGTCCTCCAGGGCTACACTCACAATTGGAATTACAAATCCAACACAGTATTGGAGTCCCTCATTTGCGAGCTGAACTGGTGTAATTTTCTTGGGGAGATGATGGATGAGATGATGTCGGCAGCTCTTTATTATAATTCAGACAATCAATTACCCTGTCCTGCTTTCTGCCTGCCGCCTCCCTCAGGAAAACCCCAGCCCTACGAAGGAGTCGTAGCCAAACACTATGATCATTTATTGAACATCACTGTTGTGTGTGTGAAAGTGTGTGTGTGTTCAATTCAGTGTTCTCTTATTTTTAACAGTCCTATTGTCTTGCTTTGTCTTTCTACCGATTCTCCTCGCTTTATATCCCCTCTCCCTCTTAAATTCAGGTCTTTATTAGATTGATCACAAGTATTGCCAAGCTAATCAACAAATAATGCTAATGATATACAGAACCGCTGCATTGAGGGGTCTATGCACCTGCTCTGCATTTCAGTGGCAGGTTGCAATACGTTGTGCATACAAAGTTTTTCTACCTTCTAGAAACGTTCAACTGAGAGAATATTTTGCTGTACTCTGTACAGTGGAGAATGAAATGGATCTCTATTGCTGAGTTGGGAATTCAATTTGTGTCTGCCAGTGTTTTACCTGTAGTTCCTGGTCAGAATCTGGCTGTTGTCACGTGTGACCCTAAAAACCCTTCCTCCCTTGTACAAGATGCAAGCACCTTTTTTTGTGTGAAAGGTGTATGTGGCAGAAACCAGCTTAGTTTTCTCACTGATGATGGAAATGAGAATGTAAAGATGGAAGCCCAGCTAACAAGGTTAAAGTTAGCAGAAAAATTATTGCAGAAAATGGAGAGCAAGCATTGACCTAATGTTAGAAAAAAAGCATGTCTGTGTGCCAGTGCTTATTGGTTCTTGGAAACTGACCAGTAACACCTGTGAAATGAAATAAGTTTGTCCTTATCTAAGAGCTGCCGGAGCAGAAGCCTGTGTTAACCTTGAAGAGAAAAGCAGAAGCGAGCATTTAATTTAATTTAATTAGAAAAGTGTTCACTTTAAAAGTGAAACAATTGAATACAAAGCTGTAACCTAGTTTACTAACTTGGGCACATGCATAAAGCTACAAGCTTTTTGTCAGTAGATTTCCTGCAGTGTACCCCTCGGCTCTGCCTGCCTGCCTAAAAGCAGTACTGGGACATTCAGAGCTGGTTTGCTGGTCAATTGCATCTCTCATTCAGGCTATGTATAAACTGTTATATTTTACAAACAAAAAGCATTGCATGAGCGAGGCAATAGTGGACATTAGCAGATAAGGAAACATTTATTTTGACAACTTAAAGCGGGATTTGCTGGTCAAGCGGTCTCGGATCCAAGGTCTCTCTACAATGTCTAATTTTTATATTAACTAATGAGAAGTACCTCACGGTACTAGGAAATAGAGAAAATGATCTTATTCTCATTACCTTGTTATATTATAAAACGAATGAAAACTTGGCAGTGAAAGTTGGGATGTCAGCCTTTTCTCTTATCAGTGGACAGGATAGTGTAGGGCAGTTTCTTGGGTCCAGCCAAAGCATGATTTCATGCAGTGGATTTGGAAAAGCGCTGACAGTAGAGTTTCATATTAATTCAAAGTAAACTCTGGTTAGAAAGTGAGCCTCTTTGAGTCTTTATTTATAAATTGTCCAAGGTCTATTGAAGCAGGGGATTTTTAGCTAGAGAGAAGCCAAGTTTGTTGAACACATACTTGTAAATGAAAAGAAACAAGTGTATTAAATACACACTGAAAAGCACGTCTTTGCTGTTAAGAGGGAAATATTTTAGACCCAGGTTGGAGTAATTAAACAGAGCTGGTATTATGTATTAAAAACATCTCTCTCTCTCTCTCTCTCTCTCTCTCTCTCTCTCTATATATATATACTTGAATTTTAATAAGTAATAAGGACTCTGTGGTACTGGTAATATGTTATTAGTTTGAAGATTACCTCATATATTTTAGAGATTTGGAAGGTAGAGGACATATCCAATTAATTTCAAAGGAGTTACCGGGACTTTTTAAATACATTATTCACTTTAAGATAAGAGCTGCCAAAATAGACCAAATGTTTATATTTATATATTAAATCTTCTGATGCACAAAGCAGAGGAAAAGTTATATAAAAGTCGAGGCAAGACTACAGTCAAGTATCATTCAGCTTGCTAGCTCAAGCTGTTTGGTCCATTCTCTGAAGATCTCTGAAAAAGCTGGTTGCTGTTTGGTCGTATTCAGAAGCCTCTGCCTTCTAAAACAGCGCTTGTCTTTATATTCTACACTACACTTCCACATATTGTGAGGTAAGCATAATCTTGAATTTATATCTCACTTAATATTGAAGCATTGCTATGGGGTTAGGAATTATATTTTAACTTTAGAGAGTGACATTAATCAATCTTTATTTTATATAGCGCCTTTCATAGTGGACCACCATCACAAAGCGCTTTACAAGATGCAGTAACAACAAGAAAATGCATAATACATTAAATACAGTGGAAAGTGCATAATACATGATAGTAACATAATACATGAAATAGTAGCAGCAACACAGCAGCTAATAGCGGATATCAGGCTTAAAGAGCATGGAAAGCAAGAGAGAACAGGTGGATCTTGAGAGTTGATTTAAAGTGAGCGACGGTGGGAGCATCACGCACCAAAGCTGGGAGAGAGTTCCAAAGAGTCGGAGCCATGAAACTAAACAAGTGCTCTCCAAGTGTGGTGCACTTATGCTTGGGGATAACAAGCAGTCCAGAGTCAGAGGACAGGGACATAGCGGGTCAGCAGGTTGAGGAGGTACTCGGGACCTATGTGATGAAGGGCATTGTAGGTGAGCAGGAGAGTTTGTAAAATAATCCTGAACTTTACATGTAGCCAGTGCAGCTGGGCAAGACAAGGTGTGATGTGATCATGTTTTTTACATCTGGTAAGAATCCTGGCAGCGGCATTCTGAACTAGCTGCAGTCGGTTTATGGTGCGTGCCGGGAGACCACCATATAGAGAGTTGCAGTAGTTGAGTCGAGAGGAGACAAATGCATGACAAAGTATCTCTGCATTTGGGAGGGAAAGGTAGGGACGGACTTTGGAGATGTTTCGAAGATGGTAGAAGGACGATTTGACCACAGAGGAGATGTGGGCATCAAAGGAGAGGTTGCTGTCAAGAAGTACACCAAGGCTTCATACTGTGGGGGAAGGCAGCAGCAGATAGTTTCCGAGGTTTAGGGAAGCTATATTTAGATTCTTAAGTTGAGTTTAAGATCCTACTAGAAGGAGTTCAGATTTGATAGTGTTCAGCTAAGGAAAATTGGTCTAAGGGTGAAACATCTAATAATTGTATTGAAGTATTAATGCTGTTGAATCTGAAAGGCACTGGCTCACCTAGATTGCCTATCAGCTGGGATCTGATGTGGTCTGTAGCAATCCATTTTTAAGCATTTAATAAACCGAAGGAGTACTAATACTGCTCTGATTCATTAAAACTTGAAACCTGAATGGGTCTGTGTGATTTTCTTAAAAGTTGTCTCGATATATTGTAAGCCAGTACACGAACAATCCACGTCCAGGAGTCCAAAACATCTCTGTGTCCTCCTTAAACATCTCCCCTGAGTTTAAGAGTGCGCTCAGAGCAGATATATAGATAAAAGAAGGACGTGGACTCTGACACTGTGTTTTGGATAAGTGGATAGTGTATATCTAATCTGTCCAAAAACATTTCACATGAAAAAAGGGCCAAGTTAGAAGAAAGGGACCATCTGTATAAATGTACAATCTACAAAAGAGGCCAAGATATATACAAAAAAGGATCAGTCCTGTAAAGATCTAATGTAAAAGTTAAACAAGACACAACTGTATTTGTATTGCATTAGGAACTAGCAGAAACAAGAACAGCATTTCCTAGTTCATGTCATTCCTTACAAGTCTGCTGTGTTTCATGAAGATCTGCCTTCATTTACTGTTTCTCCTCTTCCGTATATCCAGTGGTATTACAGTAAAGATGGTTTTATATGTGATGATAGAGTGATTGTCTCGAGCTGTCCAGAAGAAGATCATTTTGATGGGCGCTGAAACAACCGCTGTCGTGGCGTTATAATACAGGGCTTATATCACCACCAGCCAGCTAAGTGTATGTCAAGGTGCGTTCACAATATTGCAGTAGTACAGTTATATTAATAACTAGAGAGTAGGCTATACAGGGTTTGTAAATACAAACAAGATCTTGAGCGTAATGACAAGGTTCACAGATCCCCAAATCTGAGCCAATTCATTAGCGCAATGCAGCTCACAGTGTAATGTTATGAGTGACTACCCAACGCTAGTCAATACAGTTCATCCGTTTTACCCCAAGCAGTCAAAGCATTGCAAAGGGGAAATAAAGAAATGGCATGCTACTGCTAAAAATGATTTAATCAGCTAAACACAAAAGAAAGAAAAAGGCACAAGGGCCAAAATAAAACCAATCGGCTCCAGGCTCCAGGCTCCAGGCTCCAGGCTCCAGGCTCCAGGCTCCAGGCTCCAGGCTCCAGGCTCCAGGCTCCAGGCTCCAGGCTCCAGGCTCCAGGCTCCAGGCTCCAGGCTCCAGGCTCCAGGCTCCAGGCTCCAGGCTCCAGGCTCCCTCCAACAAACAAAGGATTTCTCCTTCCTAATATACATGTAGCCACTCCCCAATTAGCATCAATTACCTAATTGTGGAATGGCCACACCTGTGATTGCTGGGAGGGATAGATTTAACCCCATCCCTGCCAACCTTACAATCCCCCCTCACATTACTTACAGGGGCAGGGCTGCTGCTCTGCCACACTCAACTTTACAAAAAGGACATTGCGCCTTTGAAGGAGAGTTCAGAGAACAGCAACCACATTAACCCCAGGGCTAATAAGAATAAGTTCTTTCATATTTCATGTTAGATTTTGAAATGTCACATTTTTCAATTTTTGTCAGTTTTTCGTTAAGTATATGGAAAACTACAAAGCGGTATGTAATTCAACATGTTAACGTAAAGTTATTCAGCAGGTTTCATTCGACTTTATGAAGCAAAATGTATTAATTATATAGTGTGATGCAAAACTTTGGATTTGTCTTTTATGTGGCACTTTATCAAAGGCCTTATAAAGTCCAGTATGTATGTGTATAAAGTCCAGTATGTATGTGTATAAAGTCCAGTATGTATGTGTATAAAGTCCAGTATGTATGTGTATAAAGTCCAGTATGTATGTGTATAAAGTCATACACTCTGTTTGTACCCACACTTCTACAAGCCAAGGAGCTTTGTCAGACAGGATCAGCATCGTCTCAATCCATGACTATCTATATCATACTGTTATTACGGTGTACAGATCTTCAGCTTAACAATTAAGAAGAAATGTGTTGGAATTCAACTCTGTGGGCCAATAATTTATGATGAGAAAAGCATCAGAGAGGTTTCCAATGGGCCTGTCCCTGAGAGGAGGCACATTATTCACATTACAGCTCACAGCACGCCTGGTTAACTGGAGAGCAGCCAGCAGGAGCGCCTGGAATGAGCTTCCACACTGTACTGGAAAAGCCTGGCTCTGCAGGGAGGGCGTTAGTCTCTCTTTCTCACAGGGACATGCCTGGGTAAAGGGATCTAGCAACTCTCCCTTCATGCATCTGCCTCAATCCAACAACAGATCACTTACGCAACCTGTACATGACTGCCCCCTGCTGTTTCTGATCACAGCCTCCACTGTCTCCTCCTCTCAGCTAACTCAGCTAACACTGCCTCTAATTCACTCTGCTTCAGCATCGTTCCTCCAGCTCAAACCCAACTGCACCTCGGGTACTGAATGTTAAAGGCACAATAAATAGGGCTCACAAAATACAATATTTCATGCTATTTTGTTTCCCATTGTTGTTTTGTTTCCAATTACATCCTTGAAACTTATTTTTAAAAAGTGTGAGCTCAGCATGGTTTATAGCAACCTGATCTTTACTAAAGACCATTGCAAGTTGCATCTAGTAAGTTCTTCCACAAGGCCTTTTTGCATAATCAGTATGAGACTAAAAGGGTGAGATTAATTTGAATATCATTATTTGTCTCACCTTCTGTACCTGTGCAAGCTTCCCTGTAATGAAAAAAATAATTAAATCAGACTCATAGCATCTCATCAGCAGCAGCAGCAATTAACAAGAGCTTGCAAAGGTGTATAAGAGGAGACTAATAATGAAATGACTCTCTTGCCTTTAGTCTCATTTTGATAATGCAGAAAGCCCTGACTGGCAGGTGGGCGTGTCCCAGTGGAGTATCTCACTATAAAAGGGAGCTGCTGACCCCCACCCCGTGCTAATGAGTTGGATCATGAGCAGGAATGTCTTTGAGTGACAAAAAGCTAAATTGTTTATTGCTATTGAGTGCTCCTGAGTTAGTATGCGATTGCAACAAAATACAAAACTATATCAGGCATAAATGATACAGACTTGCCAGATTCTCAATGTTTATAGTTTTCGAAACATTTATTAGCAGTAAACTAAACAGATGCATTTACATGTTTACAGGTAGCCTTCCCCTTGAAGCCTTTGTGGCGTCGTTCTTCAAATCCAAACCAATCGGATTCTGTCACCTCAGTCACTGCTGTATCTGAACTCAGAATTACAACGCTGAGTGGTCGGTAAATTAGATGTTCTGGGCTTTTCAAAACACTTCGATGCACTGTCACAATGCAACACAATATTTGAGCAGCAACACTCTGCAACTAGTCGTTGCAAATATCATAAAGAGGAGAAAAAACAGTTAAAATACCATTTACAGCTACTAGCTCTTTACACTAAGACCAAGAAACTCCTTTCTCTTGAGCTGGGCAGCTGGATTCAAACT
This sequence comes from Huso huso, assembly GCA_036884735.1. NCBI lineage: Eukaryota > Metazoa > Chordata > Actinopteri > Acipenseriformes > Acipenseridae > Huso > Huso huso. The sequence goes on along the minus strand of CM072683.1, from coordinate 11,034,188 downwards.
AGGCCTCTAGGTACGAGTGAATTAGCTGCTGCGCCACCAAGCTCCACCTCCTGGAAGCCTGCTCTTGCCTTGACTGGCTTCTCTGTTCCTGGGAGTCCTTGTTGGTAGAGCTAGCCAGTGCTCTCCCACTCATGACCTTGCCAGCTCGCCTCCCCTAGCTCCTTCTGCCACCGCTCAACTTCATGGATCCCTTCTAATCCCCAAACTAGAAGGATGACCCCCTAGCAAGTGCAGAAACAAGCAGACAATGGGCTCTCTGTGAGAGGGACCTGTTTGCCGTAGACAATCTCAGCGCTTTGAGCAATTACAAAAGGGCGGTCAAAATGTCAGCGCGAGCATTGGGACAATATGAATCTAAATGAGAAACCTGTCATTTTTTTTAGAGTTTGGCTATTCATTTAAAAGTTAACTCCTAACGATACCTCCTCTAGAAGATAGGAGTGAAGACTACAGTACAGAGGTCCTTGTCTACACACCAGACTGAGAACACAGGACAGGTTGATGAAAGTCTTCTCTTTTTCTGAGATTCTAGTTGTACCCACCTGGAAACCCCAGATATTTGTAACATTTGGAATGCATTACTTATTCATTAGGAGGTCTATAAATCCTCCCTGCTAGGTTACTTCAGGGTTAAAGAGCTACTGCTGTTTAGGTTGTTATCATAGACCCCCATGTGTTTCATATATTCTGGCTGACCCAAAAATGTGAAGCTACAAAAAATGAAATGCTACAGTCAGATGTTGTTGATTGGCTCCTCCTCAAACTTCAATGAACACACCTTTATAAAATGGAATCCATCCAGCCGTTTTGAGGGACTGCTTTTCAATGACCTGATGGGTTCTGCTGCTCAAATATTGAGTTTAAACTTTTTTGTAATCTCACCTTTACCTGGCTTTGAGCTTGTTTGGTGAACTATATGACCTTGTGACAATATGACCTTCACACTCTGCCACCCCCACTTACTCTACCCCTCTATATATCTGCAGAGAGAGAGGGTGGGTGGACCTGGCAGAGCTGAAAGGTCACATTGTCTCATGTTCAATGCAGACAATCAGACAAGCTTCCGCAAAGCTAGTTCTAATGGTAATGGTTCATTTAGATATTTAGATTAATTACAACTGAATTTCATTGTTATTTATATAAACATTATCCCTAACATGAATTTATCATGAACATCAACAGTTATGAACACACGCTGGATGGCTTGGCATCTCAGCCCATTGAACTGAACAAAGAAGTAAGGGCTGGATGTGAACCAGTACCTTCACGGTTCAGACAAACATCATGTCATTCAACTAAAGCACCAGCCCTTAATCAAGAGGCAAGTGTCCTTTGCTGATGTCAGTTTTATGAACTCATCAGCCACTAGGAGGTGATCCAATTGCAACATGCTGGGGGCTTGATATTTATCAGGCTTGTTAGTAATCCTGCTTTTTCTCTCTCTAAGGTGTATTCATTAAATGCCTATGTTAATGCATTCAAAATGACACTGAGAAAGACTTCTAAATGTTTATCAAATAGGTTTCAATAGTATTCTCATAGGGGAATTACAGTAATGACCAGCACTGGTGTGAGCTGGGCAGAGCTGGTGGTTTGCTGGTTTTCAGCTGGTCACACTGGTTCAGGAGCCTTGGAGCTGGTTAAAGAGCTGGGCCGAAAAAAAGCAAAACAAAAAAAAACAGGTCCATTTAAAATGTTGTTGCTGCAATGTTCTACAGAAAACTGTTTGTCCAATTTGTCCTAAATGTGTCTATTTGCTGTAAACTGTGTCTGGTATTTTATACCTGCTGGGTGTGCAGTGAGGGCCAGATACTCTGTTTACTCATCATTAGTTAGCACACTTATTTTCTGAAAGGATAAAAAAACAAATATGAAATACAATTAAAAAACAAACCAGAAATCGCTTACAAGACCACAAATGAAATGTCTGAATGATTTATTTCTGGTAACAACAGTCTAATACATACTTGTTGAGTTTGATCACCAGCTCACAGGGAGTTGCTTTGGTTTTTAGCAGGGTTACTACATGTGCTGTTTTCAGAGCTGCTTGGTGAATCTCTGTTTATGATGTTCAGGAATTACTTCAACATTATGCAAACAGGCCTGAACGAACGCTCATTTAACATGAAATGCAAACACAAAGAGTTATTTCAGGAGGAGAAAAGAGAAACAGATGACCTCTGCACTTCCTGTCAAGCCAATCGCCCAGTTCACCCGCTGAACCTGAGAAAAGATGTCACCAAGTTGAAGTCTGCCTGGACTTGTGTGGCCTTGGCTAGTGGGGGTCCCTAAAGTGCAGTGAGGTGAAGTAACCCCAGTCGACTTTCCTCCATAACACACATGGTGTCTACTTTACATTTAAATATGAATACAGTAGGTGTTGATTGTATCATTTAGCAATTTTTACTACAAATTCAATATGAATGACTGAATCTAGAATCAAATCATAGTTCATATGCAGTTTTTTTTTTCCCACAGGAATATTTGGGTGAGGATTTTAAACCAGGACATCTATTCACTTTAAGGGTTGTTTAAGGAACATTTGGTTAAGGACTGTTTAAGCCCCTTTTAATGAATTAAATAGTCTTTTGTCTCCAGCTTTACAAGAGGGTTTAGCAAGTATTCTTACTGTACAAAGCACGGTTTGATCTATTACAATTCTTATAAACAAAACCGTCCTTAAAAACACTCCTTAAAACAGTCCTTATAGTTTTGTGAATAGGGCCCAAAATGGGTTCAATTTTGTTTAACTTTATTTATTATCTATAACTATTAAACACTCAATAGTGCTAGATTTCAAAATACCAAAATACAAACATATAGCTAAAACATTTGTCATTCAATGTTATTAAGTTTCTTTTAGTATTTCATGACTTTATTAATATTAAGTTCCACATTCTGCTACGAGCCCCTCTTATGATTAAATTATTTTTTAAATAACTTATGATTTATTGTGAATAGGATCCATTATAACGAATGCCTTCAAACAGACTTTTCATTCTATAATTTCCAGCGGAAATACAAACTGCAAGTCCATTCCCAGTTTACAGTGCCCGCAACAAACATTCATTGCACTAGCATTGTACTGAACGCGAAGGACCTTAGGTAGAATCTGGAAGAAAATCTGTAAAAGAACTAAAAAAGAGCGAAATTAAAACTTAAACTAAACCCAAATAAATTAAGATCATCATTCATATGTAATTAAAATGAATTTAGAGTAACTATTTCTTTGTTGTTTTTTGTATCAAAAGCTCAAATCGCGACCCCTGATGAAATTCTATTTATAACTGGTCACAGTAACTGCACCAGCATTACTAAGCAGTTTCCACTCAGCTATTTTTATCCCAGCGATGGTGGTTCACATCCGCGTTGCTCCTGTCCCTCGCTGGCTGCAGGAATGCAGTCCTGCTTCAGCACACCACAGTGAAGGCAGGCTGTACAGGCTGAGCTGCTACCTTCAACAGCCAGCATGCTTTGTGGGCACATTTATAGCATGGTGCTGACTGGTGATACTTACAGTATTGACCAACTCCAGTCACTTATAACTCACCTGGACACAGGACACCATGTAGAACACCAGCGCTGTTTCAGCAGGGACAGAGAAGAATCCTTTATTACTCTGATTAAAGTTTCCCATAGTAAAAGCACAGAAAGTGTAATAAAGCATAGTGACAGCATGGTAGGATAGGTAAGCATTGTAATGCCCAGAGAGGTATGGTAAAGCATAGGTAAGCATTGTAAAGCATAGAGAGGTATGGTAAATCATAGGTAAGCATGGTGAAGCACAGAGAAGTATGGTAAAGCATAGGTAAGCATGGTGAAGCACAGAGAGGTATGGTAAAGCATAGGGAAGCATTGTAAAGCCCAGAGAGGTATGGTAAAGCCTATTAAAAATAAACCATGGTACATGGATAGTAACCATGGGAAAAGCATGGGAAAACTACAACTACTACTAATGATATTGGTAACTACAATACCTAAAACACAAAGTACTGTTCTTAAATGTAAGCATAGTACAAAAACTAAAAGACTAATTACAGTAGGGCTAGGACCCCTGTGAATCTAAAATTCTGGCAAAATGGTCCCCTCTGGTTTCAAAAGGTATGTGTTTTCTGCATGCGGACGGTATATGAAACAGTATAGTGGTGGCAAGGAGGCTGTATGGTCCAGTGGTTAAAGAAAAGGGCTTGTAACCAGGAGGTCCCCGGTTCAAATCCCACCTCAGCCACTGACTCATTGTGTGACCCTGAGCAAGTCACTTAACCTCCTTGTGCTCCGTCTTTCGGGTGAGACGTAATTGTAAGTGACTCTGCAGCTGATGCATAGTTCACACACCCTAGTCTCTGTAAGTCGCCTTGGATAAAGGCGTCTGCTAAATAAACAAATAATAATAATAATAATTTGCACTGAAAGGGCTGAAATAATTATAATACACTAGTAAAGTGTTGGGGAGTTAAATAAAACATATAGAGCTGCTTCATGACCTGTGTTATTCAACACAAAGAAAGGGGCCAGTGATAACGCTGCTAGTGCTAATAAGAGGTAAGAAACTGATTTTATCACTTCTATAAGAACATATATACTGCACCACTGGAAACGTTGGTTGTCACCACAGAATAGCATATGTTTATTTCATGTGGTAACATGCTTCTATACAAGTACATTGTTAGACATTGAAAATAAAATGTGTCAGTTGAAGGCACAGTAGCAGGTGTGTTGAACTGAAGAGAACTCCTAAAAATGTACTCCAAATCCCTTAAGAACATGGTCAGAACTAAAGTGAAGGCCTCAGCATAGAATTGACACATTTCAATATAATTTTATCATTACAACCTTCCAATTTGTATTGGTTAGGCATTCAATTCTTTACAAGCTGACGAATCATTATAGTTCTATTCGCAAGAGCCTTGTATTGGGATATAGGTAGTGTTGGGGAAGTTACTTTGAAAAAGTACTCTGTTAAAAATTGCTAAGGAGAGCCCCTCCTAGCTATATGGAACAAGGGGCCAAGGGGAGCTGAAACAATATTATAGGATAATTTAAAGATGTGGAGGAACTACAACGAGGAGCCTACGATTATACATGAAAACTGTACAATTAAATTGCTATTGCGTGGGATAATCCTAACAAGGGTTCACAAACAATGTCCTTCTCCTTTCCTTATATAAAAAAATATAAAAGGATGGATTCCTAGATTACAGCGCAAAATATACAACTTTCAGAAAGACGACAAAGATTTCTGGTTATCCCAGGTGAAGAACTTAGGAGAGTCTACGTGAGGGGAGACACGCTAAATAATATATTAGTAAGAGCAAGACCTCCATTCTCCTAACAGATTACAATACGAAATAGAATCAAATATAGGCTTTTGGGTTCTAATAAAATACAGGGTGCCATGTATTGATTTGAAGCTATTCATACAATTCAATGAATTGATATTTGAACCAGTTCTTAAGCAGATCAAAGAGATGACTTCTCTTTTTATGAAAGAAACCTCATACTGGCTCCCTTCTCTGATCTATATGCCTGTTTTCTAGAAATTAAAAATGAACTACAATTCCATGTGCCGTACTTTTACTTGTTGAAACATTTGTCTAATTTAAAAATTAAACAGCAAAACAACTTCATATGTAATTTTTTATAATAATTTGCAATAATTCTGAGCGGTTCTGAGCTCTTCTCATTATGTGAGTTCTTCTCATTATTCCTGTGTTTACCTGTCAGAAAATGCTTTGAGCTCAGCTGGAGAGTTCTAACTACCCGGATTGAACCATTCCATTCCAGCAGCGCTACACAGCCAGTGGGACTAGCCCACATGGTTTGTCACGGGATTTGAATAGAATGACGAAGCCTGTTCAGTTCGAGGCAGTTAGAAGCTCACAGACAGGTAAAGACAGAATACAAAGATAAAAACTCAATACTAAATCAACTAAACCCAGAACCACTCAAAATAATTGCAAATAACTATTAAAAAGGCAAATAAAGGTGAAACAATATGTAAAAAGACATTTGTACCTACTTACTCTTTATGTTTTGATTTAGTAACTACCATTTATCTCACTGGTTTTGTTCTTGTTGTTTATAAATAATACCAGAAACCCTTGATATAATTACACCCTTATTATACACAGCTGTGTATACCTATACATAAGTCTGTGGCCAGAAAAATTACAAGACGATTGGCTAAAAGAAACAGTTGGTAATCCCTGGTACTGTAATAATATGCCGAAAGTCTGAAATAATAATGCTCAGTATTTTCATTGATTTACAATCAGAAAAATAACCAAATTACTGCCTAGAAACTGTTCATAACCTCTGGTAATGTCCTCTGTTCTAGGTATTCGTGTCTACTACTACTACTACTACCAATAATAATAATAATAATAACAATAATAATAATAATAATAATAATAATAATATCAACATGGAGAATTAGAAGTAGAGGAGTTTTAAATAAAATGTTAAGGTACATTTTATTAAGATTTAATTCCAGAACGAAATTTCAATTTTAACAAAGGCTGTGTAAATGTACAGTAAGTCAAGCCAGTCTTCTTGACTATGTGATATCATAATGACTGTGTGCATATAGTTTGCACACAGCGCCTCCAGCGGCAAGATTTGGGTCGTGTGAAACATTCTAGCAATCTATCTCTTCCTTTGGTCACATGAGGTCTCCGAGCCCAATGAGATGGCGAATCTCCCTCCCATCCGCCGCCATTACATCGGTGTGCGTGCTGGGCAGCCCTGTGTGTGTATGTGAGTGACTGTGATAGCGGCAGCGAGACGTCTCACACACATTGGGAGCTACTCTCTCTCACACACACACACGAAAATAACAGTGAAGACACGGAGAGATAAAAACACTGCCTGGGAACAAAGCGACACACACCGACAGGAGCCCGCTGGCTAGTACTACTATCGCTATTTTTGGAGTCATGTAATATCCCCGCTGTGTTTATTTATTTTGTACATTTTTTTTTCCAGGGGATTTTCTTGTTTTTGTTGTGGGTTGGAGACGCGTATCTCGCGAGTCCATCGTTGGTGTGTGTGTGTTTATTTTTTACATTAAACAAATACATATGGAAGTATGTGCCAGACTGGCGTCATTATCGCTAGTATTAAGTAATTGTTATTACCCCCCATCCTCGTCGTGCTTTAGGGGTTATTGTTAATTTCTGGGTTCCTGAGGCGCTGGAGGACGTTTCGTCATGATGAATTGAAAGGAAGGAAGGCTTTTTTTTTAACCTCGTCTGGGTTTTTTTTTGCCTTTCTCCTGATGTAGACTAACAAGACTTTTTTTTGGGAGGAAAAAAAAGAAAGAAACAGAAACTGGAATACATTTTTGGAGGGAGCTGGGGTTATTTTTCTGGAACTGGACCAGAGAAACAAAAGCTTCCACATTCGTGTTTCTCACTGTTTATTTATTGGAAAGTGAAACAATGATGAGAACATTTCTCCTTAGCATCTAACTCTGCTACGGCATGGTGGCGGTGAACAAAAAAAAAACTATAAATAACCAATAATATCCGCAAAAACTAATCGGAACTGAGATAACCGGGAATCGGTATCTAGATAGTTTTTTTTTTTTTTTTATAGTTTTTATTTATTTACAACATCAAAACAGTTTTTTCTTGCCGCAATAAAGAACAGGACCTGTCTTTTTTAATCGAGCTGAGGTTCATATTGTTAAATCAGCGCACATCTGGGGATTCCGGGAGTATTACATTGCACACCTTTTGCAATTTACTGTTTCAGTCCAGCCTTTTGTTTTATCATTGAAAAATACCCTCAATATTTAGGACGAACTGGGAGATCAGAATAGTTTATGAATGGAGTTATGAACACAAACTATTTGAATTTATTACTAATCAATTCCGGATTTGTTCTTTTGGTCTATTGTAATCCAACTCGTCTAGCTACGGCTTGGGGATTTACTGTTATTTAATCAAACCGGCACAAGATGGACCTGTTTTGGACGGAAATACACACTGGCTGCCTGTAAGAATACGGTACTGAAACACGGCACTTTTTGTTTTGAATCGGTTCGGATCTGGACCTCCACCACCAGATATTAGGAACCTCAGGAAACGCATTTTGGATTTACAAATATAGTTCATTTTACTAGTTCTTTTGACACCGGTATTGATTTATAATACCAGTCTATTTTGGATTATCTTCACGGTTTGGATTCGGTCGCGCATTTCTGCGTGCTTGTTGTGGATATTATTTATTTTAGAATTTGATATTCGTGGTGTGAGTGACCCGATTCGGCTCGGCTCGGTCTCAGTACCGGTCCCGGATTCCGTCATGCCCAGCTCTGGCGAGCCGCTTCGCGGAGGATCATGACTGCTGCAGCGAATTGGGTGGCTAACGGGGCGAGCCTTGAGGACTGCCATTCCAACCTCTTTTCTCTGGTAAATAACCTTTTAAAAATGCAGTGCAATTAAACAAACCGAGAAACCTCTTCAGTCACAATCTGATGGGACCACTTAAGAGTTCTTATCATTAGCACAGAGGTGAACACATTACTGCTGCTGTAATATATGTAATAGCGCAGGCAGAACACAGAGAGGGCTACAGCAGCATACCGTGGTCTAAACGTCACAGTCAAGTCTTGTTCTAGTGGAATCATATATATTGCAGTGTAGGTGGCGCATAGTATTAGAAGTTAAAGATGCTGCTAAGTTTATCAGCAAAACAAAACCTCTATTGCGTACTATAAAGCAAACCAAAAGATATGTGGCTATCCCTGTGCTTTATAGATTTGTCAAGCAACCCCTCCAGTCACTGAATATTTTACTAATTCCCATTCTCAATCTGGCTCACATATTTTAACTTCCAGCATCTTACATATAATAGCAAGAGACTAATGTTAATTATAAAATTGTGATGCCTTTCTATTCTTTGTTCTTTGAAGATTCAGTAATATATTTGAATGAAGCAGGATTTACAGTCATTTTTGGTGTAATATTTACTGGTAATATGTTCAGTGTTAGTGATAGTAGTCTGTGTACACATTGCCAGAGCAATATGACTTACTGGCCACTGCTTTTCCTGTGGCGGTCCAGTTGAATTAATTCTGAATTTGTGGTAATTTTTTTTAAATGATCTTCAAAAGTGTTTGTTATTTAGACATCACTCGTGCAATCCTATGAAACCATGTTGAAATGCATATGCATTTGCAGACATTTTAAAGTGTCACCACAAAAGATAAATGCTGTTTTTAATTGCAACTTTCTATTTTTATTCTGTCCCTGACAGGCAACTTGAGAGCGGTAATAGAGTGAGCATTTGGCCTACAGTATCCATGCGGTACAACTTAGCAGGCTTTAAAACACAATAAGATCTTTACCATATCTACCATGATGGTAATGTAAAGTACAAGGCTGATTTCATATTGGTTGCTGCGGTGGGAACCCTCTAATATGACCAAAGGGAATGAGAACTTGTCCTAATAGAGAGCGGGTTCAAGTGACTGAAAGAGTGATCTTATAGCTGTCAGGTCTTTGCAGTATTGTAGATGCAGCTGGTCACAAGGACAGAGTTTACTCTACCTGCATTCTCGGATTATGCTCATAAAAAGGTTAATCCCTTGTAAATAATTTATAGAAGTGGTATCGCTTCCCATGTAGCTGGCTGCTATTAGTTATCTTATCTCTGGTGATGACACCCAGGGAATTTGGTCCAGGATTAGTATCCTATCTACCAAGCAAGCAAACTCTCGGGCACACAGCATGCAGGTGGAGGATGCCAGGTACTGCCCATTTAGGGACCCCCGTCTTGGTCTATTCCAAACATTGCTCTTGTGTGTACAATATCAGGGTGGTGCGGTATCTGTGAGGGAGTGGGGTGGCAGGGAGTGCGGTGGTTATGAAATGCATCTGATAATTAATCAAATATTGCAGTTAGGAACTATAGCACTAGTTGCCATTTATTTAGTGCTTGTGAAAGGAGAGAGACAAGGGAACTGTCAGACCACACCTCTATCGAGTACAAGTTGATGAAGCAGGGGAGGGGACTGACTGTTATGAAATGCTAAATATCTGTCGAATGGAAACCACACTTCCCATTAAGGTTCTTCAAGGCTCATGCTGCGTTAACAGTATTCTTGGGTGGCCAGGAAACTTGAAAAAGATGTAGATGCAGCATTTTCCATTTGAATCAAGAGATTCTCCCTAAGTGTAGGGGCAGGGTGTTTCTCAATGTAATCCTTTTAATTGCAGTACCTGCAAATGAAAGAGCATGGTGAGCCTTGATCCCCTCATTAGAGGACTGGATCCAAAAGGAACACTCAGTGCAGCGGGAATAGAGAACAGTGAGGCAAAGACTGACTGACGTGTGCAGCAGAATCTGGGTTAGCTCATTTCTGGAGCAAGGAGATCTTTGTCTACCTATTCATTTAGTCATTCATTCATTCAGTTAGTGGAGCTGGTTGATCATGAATGCATTTTGACAGAGGCAGTAATCCCTGCAAAAGAACAAATACAGGTTCCTGGTTTTTGGTGTTTTTATTTTTTTATTTATTTTTCCCAGCGCGTGTTTGTAAATGTATCTTTGCCATTGCGTCTTAACAGCTCATATCTCATTAAATTTGCAATATAACAGACTTCATATTTTCGTGTTTAAACTGTACCCTTCACTTTGACCTGTGACCTAAGGTGGTCATGCAGTATCACGGTCATGTGAGTGTTTGGTTTCAAGATGATAAAGACCAGTAGACCTTTTCAGATGTTGACTTCACATTTGGCATCACAACTTTATTCTGTGATTCTCTAGGTCAAGATTATAGAATAGACCCTTTTTGCTGCTGCAGACCGTTCATCCTTTGCTTAAGTCTTATAAACACGGCAAGGTAAATGTGTCAGTAAACTTACCATTGACCTCTGATGCAATATAGCTGCCTTTTAAGGTCATGCGCATTTTATTAATAATAATAAAAAAAACTTCACATATGGTCTCTGTCATGGTCTTACAGGTAGTGCCCTCTAAAAGCTAACAGCACTTTAGTATCTTGAAAAGCACTTTAAACAGCTACATAGCTAGCAGATAATGACAAGCATCGGACATTAATGCTTAAGTATGAGTTAAAGCAGAATAAAGGACTGTTTTTTCTTTCTATTTGATTAACTTATTCTACCGTCCAAGTAAACAATTTCACTGCCACATGTGTGACTTCAGGCCATATTAATAATTCCACTACCATAATACATGTAAACCTGCAGTATGATTATTTTCACATGTTCTATATGTCTGATTTCCGAAGATATTATTTGCGATTAAGATTACTTGTAATCAGGGTCTGTGAAAGCAGCTGTTAATGTTTAGTAAATAATTTTCTCGATCAAGTTTCATAAAGTCCACATACATTACTATTGTACAGTTCGATTGCTAATTTGGAATTCTTAGTAAATACCAAAAGAAACAAAATAAGTATCAGCATTATGAAACCACCCTCATATTTGTCTGGTGAGTGAAATAAAAAAAAATCATGTGATGTGGCTTTCTCTGCCTTTTGAAAATCGCTATGTTCACGTCACGTGCATTCTGATGCAGCCAGATTCAGTTTCTAGGTGTTTATTCAAATAACGCACATTTTGAAAAAAAAGTGACCTTATTAAGAAAATGTTATGTTAGTCTATCCCTGATTTACTTACGCATTAAGTATGTTGAAACCTGCCACTTCTAGATTTCCTGAAACGCATATCACAACATAAATAAGAAATAGAAGAAAAGATGCTTTTCCTTAATTTTACTTTCAGTTATATTTCAAAGACAAAATATGGGTACATGAATCAGACACTCTGCAACAGTTGCACACACCGGAACACGCACACAACATGGTTTTCCTGAATAGACTCACAAAACCTTGCTGTTGTCTTCCCTTCCGCACATGATCAACAGTAGAGATTACCCAATCTGGTGTTCTGCCAATTTAGAATAGTTAGTTATAGCTGAAAGCTGTTTGGGACCCATATAAAGTGTTTAACAAGTAATTTCTTCTTGCTGTTTTGTGGTACAGCATATTAGGGAAGAATTTGACCAAGCTGTGCCTCTCGCTCTTCTTTTGTGAGGTCAACAAATATTTTACTTTTGTTTCAAGAGCATCAACTGTATCCATGTTAAACTTCAAATGAACTGAAACAGATCCCATAGATGTAAATAGAAACATGCAGGATTATTAAGTCCTTGCTCCAACGAGCACATTTTGTTTCCTAAATATAACAACACTGCTTAAGTTTCAAAAGTAGAAACAGACAAATCGGAATGTTTGCTCAAACCTACTTATTTAGTACAGAAGTGGCACGCACTGTTTTTAATTTGTTTTTCAGTAATTGACATGATTAAAATGGTAAATACTACTTTATCATGGCATGCTAATTTTCTGTGCCTGAAAACAAAAACTGTGTTAAAAATGTATGCAAAAAAACCCTGTATTTAATTAGTAAGCCCAATAAACAGTTTTGGTCCTAGTATTTTTAACTCAGTTTACTACTCACTGTTTTGCTGTCTTATCCTGTTTTTAGGATGCTCTATGTCAACATTTACAGTGTGTGTGCTTGTGGGGCTGCTGCAGTGTAAAACTGGAGTGTAAAACTAGCCATGCAGTTGACAGCAACAGCAGTTTTCAACCAACAAAAATATGTGTTTTTCTGGAAATGGATTCCTAGCATCCTTGATTGTAATCTTTTCAAAGAAAGGCTTTTTTTGGTATCACTCCACTGCTATATCTGACCCAGAGGCTAAGTTTTTGCGCTTCTTTATAGGGACCAGCAGATTGAGTTCTTCTTAAGAAGCTTGTTCTCTTGCCAGGACTCTTAATAAAGTACGAACTCTTATTACCAACACTGCGAAACCATCTAATTGTGCAGAACAGACTCCTAAAGCTAGTAATCCAGTATGTCAAGTTGCACAATTGTTGTAACAAAAACAAACTAATCCTAAACAACTTTTGTCTGTCTGGAACATTCATCCACAAACCCTTATACAAGTTTCCCCACACAAAAAGCATAGCAAAGTATAATCAAGCATAGATAAGCATTGTAAAATCCAGTGAAGTACGGTAAAACATATTAAAAAACATGGCAAACTATGGTAAATGCATACGTGAAAAGCATGGTAAAACTGCAGAAATACTGTAGTAGAAAGAAACACTCATTCTCAAATTGAAATACTTGATCTGTCCAATTCCCTTATCAGTGAAATATTGCAACAGTTGCTTAAATGGTTGTTGAGGTGCCGTCATAACGTATCTTGAGAAAACAAACCAAACAAGCATTTTACAGAACCAAACTGCCTTTGCTTTCACAATGTGGCAGCTGAGGTGGTAGTGTTTTATAAGGCAGTGTGTTGTTAACAGGAACCACAATCAAAGGAAAGAATCAGTGTGTGTTATTTTGAGATCACTGAAAATAATAGCTCCCACCCATCAAAGCCAGTTCTACTCATCCTAGATATGCGAGTACAATAAATGTTTCCTGTGTGCTCCGTCTATCATTCAAGCCATTTAAAAAAAAAAAAAAAAAGTCTTAATAGTTGTGGCGTGTTTTCAAGTTGTGGTTGCCACAGTCTGTAAGTTATTTACAGCTCATCACTGTGTTTTATAACAAGTAGTTTTCTCTATAAAGTAAAATGCTTTGGTAAAAAGGGACCTTGGTTAGCACAGAATGTGTTAATGTTAGTTAGTTTGTCAGAGCGCTGTGCTTTGTTGGACAGCCACTGTTTATTGCAGAGAGGTGTGTATTGGTGACTTCGTGCGACAGTACTGTCCATCAGCTAAAACACTGCCTAACGCTGACAGTCTTAATCGTAAATATTTGACAGAAAATGATGATGCTTTAGTTGGTAAACTTATGGAACGCATTGATGGAAATGTCCAGTGTGATTTTTGACACGTCTCCCGATAACTTGGACCGTCCAGTTCTGTCAATTTTCTTTTCTTTTTATGATCTCAAGGCGAATAAACCTGGCTTGTTTTCTGCTGATGTCATGTTCATACCTTCTGCAGACTATTTTCGTCAGCACAGCAATTGCCCAAACGTTCGCAAAGTACCAGCTAACTTGGGAAAATGTGGCCTCGACTTGCACTTGCAAGATAAAAATCGAAAGTGTGGAACACTGTGTATCTACGTACAACCGCCTCCACTTTCTCCCTTTGCTGTGGGGATGATAGTCAAGCACTGGACAGTGTGTTAAGTGTTGGTTTCTCCACTCTGATGGGGGTGCTGACCTGGGCTGTGTCTTTATTCAGACTCTACTTACTAGTGATGGGCACCTATATCGATATTTTTCGATATCGATAATAATTTAAGTATTCGCAATATTGTGGGATTTAAAAAAAAAAAAAAAAAAAAAAAAATTCTCGTACGATTGCTAATACTGCTAAAAATACGAACGCAGTATAATCAAGTTTATTTTATATTAAGATAAACCAATCATGGTCTGTCTCAGGCAAAAACACCAGACACCAAAGTATTATTTAACCATTTTATTCCATTGATTGGCATTTTGGTACCAAATGCTGTTTGCATGCTGCATTAAATTTGGCAATATTGGCTGACCGTAAAGTTGTATTATTTTTTCTTTCGTTTATAATATTTTTTCAATTCTGTTAACTGTTGCTTGATTAAAATAAATCCAAATAATAAATAATGTATTGGCATTTACTTGAACAACGTAGATTGAAAGTAAAGGTCCAGTACATAAATATCAAGTAATAGGTATATGAAATGGGAAAAAAAAATGGGAAAAAAAAAGAAATTACTTATCAAATGGAAAAGAGTAATGTTGAAACGGAAAATCACTTTGGTCTACAAATGACATTTATATACACAAATGGTTTTATGTATTTGTTGTTCATTTTATTAATGCAGATTAGCACAAACCGACATACCACTTCCTTAGGAGATTAGCATGAGCTACTATAGGAAACCTGGAGAAGCTTCCCTATTCGGCTGGTGGTTGCAGTCTGCTACAAAACTGCAATACATGGTTTTCTAGCTTACTGTAGAAACTGTA
Organism: Huso huso; assembly: GCA_036884735.1. Lineage (NCBI taxonomy): Eukaryota > Metazoa > Chordata > Actinopteri > Acipenseriformes > Acipenseridae > Huso > Huso huso. Next base: position 11,019,173 of record CM072683.1, on the reverse strand, counting down.
GACTTACTGTAGAAATCACATTAATGTTTATGTAGCACCCTGGAAAAGGTACAAGTTATTAACGTAGATTGTATACACTCTATTTAAGACACTCAGTGTAATACTGTTGTAGCTCAATTTTGCCAGAACTTGTTGCCACAAGAGGCACTCTGATCGATGAACCAACTGGTACAGCTGGTGAGTGCGTAGGAGTAAAAAGCATCAAAGTGAAAGCAAACGTAGTTAACCCATTCATTAATGCCTACATTTTTTTTATTCTATCTAGTTTGCACCGTGCCTTTTAGCACCCTAAAGGCCTCGACACACCAGCGATTTGCGTTGCTTTGCTTTTTTTGTTTTGATGCGCAGTAGACAGTGGAGACAGGAAGAGGAGATTCGTATTGTACATAAGTTTGAACATAAATTTCCATTTGACTTGAACATAAAAAGGGAATTTAGATACTCTTCTGAAACAAAGAACCTTTATCTTTAATCATCTTTAGTGCCGTGCCTTTTTAAACATAGACATTAATCACAGTATGTGTTTGTGTGTGTGTTTTTTTGTGTGTATGGGTTTTCTTTTTAACTGTATATTCATTTTGTGATTATGCAGCAAAAGATCTGACCGGTACATCTTGTGGCTCATATAGTGATATTTTGCGTTTTAATAAAGACTGAATCAGCAAAACAAAGCACATAAAAATACAATAATCAACAGTCATATTAATTAATTGTGCAATGCGAATATCGTTTCCTGAATTAATTGTATATGCTAGGTTTCAGATCGATCTTAAGTCAATGTGTAAGACATTTTACAATGCTATAACAAATACTCACTGTATTTTGTATACTTTGAGTTAAAAAATACAGCCTTACATAGAAAAAGTAGGTTGTTTTTAAAAAAGAAAATTGTCATAACTTTGCTGTACGGTTATTGACTCGGGTATATGATTGTACAGTTTGGCCTTCATCACTAACATCACTTGTAAGCTTGAAACTGATTGGTCCATTCACGGTGTCCATGGAAACATAAGCCCGGAAAGAAATGCCCTCAGAGAAGGAATGTTTTACTTGACTTACATACGTAATGATTTGTGGAAATTGCAGCTATTTTACTGGAACAAAATAAACATTTTGAATACTATTCACTGGAACATACAAGCACTAACAGTGTTAAAAACTATTTTTTTTTTTTTTTTCTTTTTGAAATAACTGTTTAGGCAGCTCATCTGGCAAAGTAGACGGCAATTTAGCTGGCCGCCAACTGGAAATGAGAAGGCTGTAGTTGTACTCTTGGTATGTTACTTAAATTTACTAGCAAATGTGTTCCAAACTGGACTGAAAGGAACATTTCCTTAAAGTATGTTATACATTTGTTGAGGTGAGGTGGGGTCACAGGGAACCTTTTGTGTATCTTGAAGAATTTAGTGAACCAGCCAAGCTACAAGGTTAGATCAGCCCCTGTTAATCACTAATTGATTGATTGTGTTCACTGTTAAATTAAACCAAAATCTTACAAATTATATTCTACTTTTGTGTATTTGTTTTGTGCGACGGGTAAGGGGCAAGTAGGTTTTTCTAGCATTGTGTCCCTTGGACAACAAGTTTTTATCATAAATTGCACACCCCTGTATGTATAATATTGCAATTGTGTGTTTACATTTCTCTGGTTTGGAAGACTTCAATATTATCGTATTTTAAATACATGCACAATATCGATGTAACATTTTCATATCGTTGCCCACCACTACTACTTGCTGTACTCATTACATCCTTCTTCACTTCGCCACAAAACAGAGAAATAAATAATGTGCTGAATATTCACTTTGTGACTGATATTTAGCCCTTCATTTCTACAAAAGTATGGAAAGCAATTGCACTGAGACACTCCTACATCCCTGTGCAAAGCTGAGGGAATAAAAAGTACACTTTACATTTAGACAAACTGGCATAGCTGCCACCCTAATTTTGGATCCCACTACATGGATTCATTACCTACAGAGAAAGTGCAAATTAAGACAATCCGAGAGCATTTTACCACATTGTGTGGTAGTTTGAGCCATTCAGCTTTTCATGAGAGTTTCATTAGAGACATCTCAGATTAATTCGAGCCATTATGCTAAGCTGTTTGTTTTGGTGATGCTGATATTGCCATGCTTAATGTATTGTCATGCTTTCTTTGATCTCACATTTTCTTTTATGAAAAATGATGGTAATACATGTTTGTAAAGATTTACTGGAATTATTGTTAGCTCCATTTACTTTAAGGACGCGAGTGCAAATATACTTAATCCCAAAACTGTCATCAAGGCAAAATGTGAGCTATCAGGTGCCTGTGCAACCAGGCAGTCCCATTGTCTTTTAAATGACATTCTACCAGGCAGGGATTGAACCCAGGGAGTGCTACATCAGCATTCTAAGCGAGTACACTAGCATGCACAAAAACAAGGTAACAACATTACATGCTGGGAAAAAAAATGAGCTGTCTTTGCAATAGAATTATCATTCTAACCGCTAGTCAGATTTAATCCTGGAGATTTTCCCAGTGCTACTACAGTACTGTATTGTGTAGGTCTGGTGGTTTTCACACAGATCCAGCTCACTGTGCATCTCAGTATAGTTAGTTTGGTCCTTTAAGTGAAGTATTTAAGTAGGGGAAAGCCAGCTGTGTGCTATAATGAGAGCCTTGCATTTTCTTATTTCAAAACAAAATACGTTTTGTCCAGTAAATTAGGTGAAATGGAAATAGATTTCAGGCAGCACTACACTAAATCACAAATACAAAAAACATAAAACTACAGTGTATTCGTGCTATTAAGGCCAGTCAAGGGATCAACTAAATGTGGCTTCTTAAAGTCTTATAAAGGCTGTATTTTTTTTCACGGTTATCACAGTTTTCACGATATCCGTTCAATCTTCCCATTGCGTGTAATATGTAATTCCCCATGAAAAGTCCCATTGAAAGAATAATGGAAATATAATTTTTTAATCACTTAAAAATAAATACAGCAAACATTTGCCTTATTGACACACTACCTGTTATCAGACGTTGTGGTCAGTTCTTATTACAATTACAGCAGTATTGTTTGCTGAAATTGCAATTACAAATACAATGCTGTTTTGTTCAGTTACAGTTACACAAAAAAATAAAAACATAAATAGCTACACATATTAACATGTTTACTGTTTATTCTACCAAGCAGTAATCACAGGTACAAATACAGAAAGCTAATAAGTTTTTCAGACTAATGGGTTCACTAAAAGTTATTGAAAATACGAGAAGAATGTTCACTTAATAACACAACATGGAACTGTGAATAATTAAGCTTGGAAGAGTGTGTATTTGAACTGTAATTGATCAATTATATGGTAATTACAAATACAATTATGCAGGTTTGCCAAAGTTCAACTACAATTACTTCTATATTAGGGCTGCAACGAAGGGTACGTTTTGACCTTCGACAGTTCGGAACCTTCGATGGTACTAATTTGCATAATGTACTAGTGACGTCACCATAGCTACTTGTTTCTATTTGATTGAAAATCATATTTTACAGGTAATCCATATAAATGGAATAAAACATTCACATGTAGTTTAAAAATACATTGTATAGAACAGTAATCATTTTTTTTTATAATTTCAATAAAAATAAAACTACACATTTATTTACATGTAATTGATGCTGCTTGCGATATATACAGTAAGCTTGCATTGCAGCAGCACCAACTGCAGCGGACTTAGGAAAACAAAGCTTTATTTAACAGGCACTGTTTCAAGCAGGTTATCAGAATCACCGTCACATTTTACTACTATTAAAAAAATTAATAATACTAATAATAATATGAACTTATGCTTGTCAAGTGACCCCAGAGATTGGACGTGCCTCCATGAACAGTTGCTTGCACAGTTTGCATTTAACTTTTTGGTCGTCTAGGCATTTAACAATAAAATCTCAAACAGCAGAGGGTTTCGAGACATTTCTTTCAGTAGAGCTTATGCTGTACAAGGCTTTGCTGTTGAGATGGCAAATTAAGAAATTAAAGGTTTGCCTCTGGATAACACGAGCTGGAGGGGGGAGTGGCGGACAGTGCTCAGTTTTTGAAATTAAAATTATTAGTGTTAGCGTATATTTTGTACGTTTCAAAAATATTCTACCATAGCACTTCTCTTACACTGTCTTGTACAGTAGGTATTCAGTCCATATTTTACTGAAGCACTACAACCGCTATAGTTTTTTAAATAACAACCGAACACAGCCCTAAGTCTTATTGCAATTAAAATTGTAATTGACACCAGGTCTGCCAGTTGCACTGTATTTAGTAACCTGGCAGCCGGTTTAGTTAACTTCCGGTAAATGATTGAACACACTGCATAGTGCTGCGTGGGACATTTCACATTTCTGTTGTTATTTTTATTTTTATTTATGTTTTTATTTTGTTCGATAATTATCAGCGTTCACTTTGTACCCTCGCAGAAAATGCTGATCATCTTGGACAGCCCCTAATGTAGGTCATTTCACCAAAGACTGTTGTACTAATGGTTCCTCCTTCTCCTCCCCCGGGTCAGGGAAAAAGGGCCATACTGCTAAGTAGTACTCATTTGTGCTTGTACTCAGGCACACCCCTAGTGCTTCCCATTGAAGGAATGCATCCGACACACGCAAGTTATTTCTGGGAGTTTGAGTCATTGTAGGAAAAAAAATCAGAATGTTGTTTTTTAAACAATTACCTATTTTCTGTAAAATAATACAAACTCCCAGAAGCCAAACACGTTGGCTTACATCGGTTCCAGTCACTGCTTTTCCTCTGACTGACATGCTTTCAGTGCTGACTTTCTGTAGCATTGAAGCATCTGGAAGGCGTATTCAGTACTTTTCAGCTTCAAATAAATTCCATTAAAAAAATCTAATTTACCTTTACCATAATGGGTGTGTTTTTCATAGAGGAAAATCTGACCTACAAAATGATGGCAATATATATTAGGTAAGATAAACTGGGTCTATAACTCTGATCAAGCAGGGACATTTGCTGTAAACACATAATTATTTACGACATACTGTGTTTGATCCATGTATTGAACATTGTCACATTACTGGGAGATGCATGCTTTTATTTCGGTCTTTCTGTCAAAATCTGTCATCTTGCTAATAAATAATACCATTATTTCTTCTGGGTTGATTTGTTTACATACCTGGCTATTGTAAATGATAAAAAAAATCATGCAAGAAGATGATTCATTTGTAGTAGAAAAAACACACTTTATTCTAGGTTATTTCTTATATATTTTTTAGACATGTTCATTTTGCTATTTCTATCAAGCATTTTTATGTAACTACCGTAAAACTTTAAATAAACGCCCCAGCATTTATTTACAATATTTGCCAGTAGCCCCGGCGCCTATTGGAGACCGGTGACTATTTGAGACTCTGCGTTTATTATGTAAGATCACTAACATCTGCAAATACTTCAGATGCAATCTTGAAAAAGCTGCCTGCACACAACCTTACAGAAACGACATAAGTAAATTACAACATTCCAGCAACACCATTAAAGGTTGTGTCAGTGGGTAATAAGTTTGTATTGTAATAATAAGAAAAACAGTATAATCCACTAGACAGCCCTGTAAATAACGGAACACAAGCGTGTATTACGATAGGCTTGCAGCACAATAAAAAAACAAACATGGTTTTAAAATTAATAAAAGCAATAAGTATCATCTTTATTAACACATGTTATATTTATTGTTCACCCTCAAAAGCATGTACATTGGTAAGCATGGACAATCGATGAAAATTTTACCAGCAACAAATCTTCATTTCAAAACAACCGCATGAAATACTGTGTTAATATGAAAAATAAGTTCATACTGTTAGCTCACAACGCTCTCAAAAATGCTTCAAACTGTTTAAAGATTAACAATAAAATCAATACAAGTACCAGTTTTATCACAAAATCAATGCAAAAGTGACTAATTGTTTTTATAACGTGTACATTGATAAATAAGAACGCTGGAAAAGGAGAAAAATATGAATATTCATTGCAAGACTCAATGCACGAAATACTGTTAATACAAAAAAAACCAAAAACATGCACAAACACACTAAAAGGCAACCCCGTTAATAGCAGAAAACAAGTTTGTATTTTACTTACTTTCAGCATGCTCAAAAAAGCTTCACAACTGGTTTTAAAATGAATAACGTCACAAAAAAAACCTGTATGCATTATGTGTACCTTAAATAAGTTAAATTCAGTTTTCTTATCATTCATCTTGAGCCTCAGGGTCTTTTCATCGCTGTTGAAAAACAAATTGGTAAGCTTGCTGTACAGCCATGTGTGTGTATTGACTGGAACATTCAGTATGACACGCATTACATTATTATTCATAACTAGGGGTCTACTTAAATCGCGGTAAATTTACGTATTTTTCACGGGTATGTTGCGGAATAAAATTAGGATTTCGCGGACATGTTTAAACATTAAATAAACCTAAGTAGACAGTATTTCAGAACACTGTAAAGCCTAAAAATAGTGGTACTCGCTTCCTTACTGAAACAGAGTGCTGGCATTTGTTAAAGGCGAGTATGCAGCATCCCCCTGCAGTTGACTTGCCCATACATTGAGACTGCACGTCTGCATCCACTGAATTGGTTGGAAGTTAAGGCAAAGCTTTGCCAAGTTATACAGATGTGGAAATCGATTAGAAACAGCCCCAAAACTCGTTTACACAAGGGCATCTGGCATACTTTAATAAAGTCAATGGGTGCGTTCATGACACGCAGACTTTCGTCATTCTGCGTAGAATCTGCACAGAATCGGAGCAAGTAGCCAATGAATTTTCAGAATCTTTGCAGAATCTGCGTAGACTTAGCAAAGTCTGCGTCTCGTGAACGCACCCAATGTATGCAGCACGTTCGTTGTCATGTTATTTGTCCCATCCAATTTATTAGTACCGAGTCAAAACAAAGAAGACGTGGCTATTTGGGTCTAAAATTCCAACTGTGTAAGCAGCAAGTTGAAACGAGGTGGCTGTGCTGGATCGTTTTAGTACTGATTTAACGTCAGTAACGACAGGAATACTTTTTGTCTGGGCTGACTTTCCAGTTTGGTTTCTGAAAGCTGTTTATTTTACATTCTGTTCAGCAGCCTCTGTAGTAGCCTTTTGTTTAATGTGTGATTCTGAAGCTAAATAGCGATCGATCGTATTTTCTCCAAATACACATTAAGATATGGAAAACAATTACCTCAGTCTGCATGTAGTTTCTTTGGGAAATATCTTAAAACGATCATCAGCCGAAATATACTTTGCTTTCTTTGTTGTCCATTTCTACTATTTTCCCTCCAATGCTGAAAACTAGATTTTAGCAACCTAAATCAAAACAATACAGCACCAACTTTGTCCCGCCCCCTTCTGCACAGTACAGGTCACATAAAAGCAGTAAAGACGCACTGATAGGCTGATTAAAACTTTGTCATTTGAATAGTAAACAAGAACGTTAACTGCTTTGGAGAATTTAGTTTGTAAATGTTACTTGTGGACATTTTTTGTTTGTTTGTTTTTTGCTTAAGTGCAATTCAAACAGGACGGCGAAGGAATAAAAAAGGGCTATCTATAGAAGGAAGATACGTAGTTTGCGTCGCTTGCGTTGTGCAGTAGTTCATTTAAATAAGTTTTCTTTTTTTTTTCCTCTCCGTACTTGTTTGTATCCATTGGCCCCTAAGAGGTGAATTTCGCGGTGACCCCTCAATTTCACGATTTCTGCGAAATCCGCAAAATCGTTCCAATATTATAACAACAAGAGAACATTCAAAGAGGAGGTAAAATGTCTAAGAGATACAAATGGCAAAATCATAGATGAAGAGAAAAAAATAGCAAATATATTAAATGATTACTTTTCACAAGTTTTTACAAAGGAGGATATGGGCAACATGCCCCACATGTCGACCTGTTCCTATCCAGTTTTAAATAACTTTAGCACAACAGAGGCAGAAGTGTTAAAGGGACTAGGAGCTCTTAAAATAAACAAATCCCCTGGGCCGGATGAGATCCTCCCAATAGTACTCAAAGAAATGAAAGAAGTTATTTACAAACCGCTAACCAAGATCATGCAACAGTCTCTTGACACAGGGGTTGTACCGACAGACTGGAGAATTGCAAAGGTAATACCGATCCACAAAAAGGGAAACAAAACAAAACCAGGTAACTACAGACCAATAAGCCTAGCTTCTATTATATGTAAACTATAAAGATCCAAAATGGAAAATTACCTATATGGTAACAGTATCCTGGGAGACAGTCAGCATGGTTTTAGGAAAGGGAGATCGTGTCTAACTAACCTGCTTGACTTTTTTGAGGATGCAACATCGACAATGGATAACTGCAAAGCATATGACATGGTTTATTTAAATTTCCAGAAAGCTTTTGACAAAGTCCCGCATAAAAGATTAATTCTCAAAGTGAACGCAATAGGGATTCAAGGAAATGCATGCACATGGATTAGGGAGTGGTTAACATGTAGAAATCAGAAAGTACTGATTAGAGGAGAAACCTCAAAATTGACAAAGGTAACTGTGGAGTACCACAGGGATCAGTATTAGGTCCTCTGCTATTCCTAATCTACATTAATGACTTAGATTCTGGTATAGTAAGCAAACCTGTTAAATTTACAGACGACACAAAAAAAGGAGGAGTGGCAAACACTGTTGCAGCAGCAAAGGTCATTAAAAATGATCTAGAGCAGGGGTTCCCAAACTTTTTTACATGAGGCCCACGTGTTCAGCTGCATTAGCCACTGCGGCCCACTATTAGCCCTCCTTGGGAAAAATGTCAAATTAAAAAAACATTTATATGTTTAAACCTGTAACATTATAAATAAACCTAATCTAAACTGTGCTTTATTCATTTAAATACATATTGTGAAAGATGGAAATCACATAGTGAAATCACGGAGTGAAAACATATTTTTCAAAACACTTAAATTTAAGTAAATAAAATAAATTGCAAAAACTAAACGGACGTTTTTATCAAACCTTTAAATTAGGTACCTTTGTGTAATTGAAAATTTTAGAAATGCAGGTATTTTTCTTGGTTATCAAACAAGAAAGATGTGCATGTCTCTTATTATTCCCATTCATAAATACCTGCACAGGAATCACTTTGAGAAAAACCAGTACAACGTACACAAAAACATAGGCCTAACTCTTAAATCCTAATTTCTGAACACTGTAACTAAAACGTCCAGCCGTTACCTCATACGCTGAACTGTCATGCACACAATACAGAAGGAAACGAGAGCCTTGCATAAGTTACTTTTTTCGCCACTACCCTGTTCAACCAAATACAACTTGCAAAATCACAGGAAGGCAATCAATTCCCTGAACCCTAGCCCCTGCTCTTCCGTTCCCAAGAATAAAAAGCAAATGCGTTTGTCTGCTACAAGCAGACAGCATAACAGTGTAAGCCAATAAAGTTTAGCCGGGTTCACAAAGTGTACAAACAATGTCTAAGATGATATTTCTTTGTTCAATACTCGATTTTCTTCGGCACAGGTTTTTCCTTTTGTTTGCTGAATTAAAATACAGATCACAATGAGCAGCAACGTCACAGCGCGTATCTCTTCCAATTAAAGCAACAGTAGGATAATGTTGCACAAATAACCACTTTTTTTGCTGTATTCAGAATAAAATAACACCTATCATATAAAACCTAAATATACTAAATCTGTTTAATTCTAACAAATAATAACATTTATAAAGTAATCTGAATGTAACCTGGCCAAAACAACAGAAAATACATTCTAACATTACAATAGCATAACATTTCTACCAATTACAACTAGCCATTAAGTACTGACCTCAGATGAATCTAAGTCAAGTTACTTGGTTTATTCAATAACCTGTAAGTAATTCAAAACAAGGAACATTCCTGGTTGTACTTTTAACGGTCGGTGCAAATGTTGACGTTACTATCCATTCACAAAATGTCAACAGTAGATTTTCCATTGAGAACTGCAGTCCAGAGTTAAAAAAATAACCAACTCCCAAGTATCTTGCTTTTTCTTATTAGTCACTGCGTTCTGCTTAACATTTAGTATTTAGTCTTTTATATTCATCATAACGTTAATTACCTTTCTAATTTCAATGTTTCCCAGAGTTCACACATTTTTGTGTGGACTCGAATATGTAATATGCTATTCGAATATTTTTATTTTTTATTTTCGTGTAATCGTCTATTCGACTACACTGACCCATCCCTAATTAGGATTATTATAGTTTTAGCGTTGCTGTGACCATATGTTAACAGCTCGGTTACGGGTTTGCTTTTGAAAAAATGAGTATCATTTGTACACATACAATTTTAAATCTTAATAGTATTTTCATTTCCTGATCAGCACACAAACGTGTGCATGTTAAATGGCTGAAGTAACGTATATTGAAAGGCTTCGCTTAGCCACTTTCTTTTTCTTTTGAGAGACGTGGGCTATCTGGTTACCCTACACAGTTAGAAACACAGTGAAAATAAAAGCCATCATGACAAAAAATATATAAATAATATGTATTGGGCCAGATAAAATTGATCCGGGCCAGTAAAAACACAAGCTCAGTGGCCCAAGGGGCCAGTAGTTAAAAATCTAAACGTAGAGCCCTGGAAGTGATTGAGAGTAACAGAATCTAGGGGAATGTGAAGGCAGCTGTCCATCTGTCTGTATGTCAAACATACTGTACGTGCTTACAGTGGATGTTATGTTACATATAGCTCTAATTCTCAATTTACTGCTGTGGTGTGTGGATGAATGTTGCCATGGGTCTGCTTGTTTCGTTAGCTAGAGTATGATCACTTTAATCAATTGTTTGCATGCTCTTTGATTAAAATAAATCAAGATTAAAACCCCAAATGGTTTTGAAAATTGAGCTTTTACAGTATCTATTCAGTGATTCTAAGATATTTAGTGAGCAAGGGGTTTGAACGGGTTTGAATTGTCACCCATGCACCCAGTCTGCACTTCATACAAACAGACTATAACAGATATTCAGTAAGCAAGGATTCACAGTGGGGTAAAAAGGGCAGAGTGCGGCAGATTGGTTTTGCAGTTAAATCCTCTGTTGTCGTGTTTGTTTGTGTTGAAATAGTCATCAGGAGTCAAAGACAGAGCGAGCTGTGGGTGATTGGCACATGCTGCAATGATCTAGACAGAGCCACTGATTTTTACACAATATCCAGGCTTGCAATTCCAGCATGACCCTGACCTGAAGTGCTGCAGCTGAGTCAGCACTGAGATCAACATCACACAAACAGAGAAGCAGCTAACTCCCAGGGGGCTGGGGGCCTCAGCTTGTAGTAAAAATAAGTAAATGAAAGTGAGGTATTGTGGGGGCTATTTTAATGTTCAAAACAGTGGCCGATCTTAGTTTTCAACCTGCTGATGGGGTATTTATTTATTTATTTATTTATTTATTTATTACATTTAGAGTGCTCAATTGTTTTGCCTTCGATTTTCTCCCTATACAACATTTCCAGCAAGTTGGGCACTGTTTAAGCGAGGCATTTCAGAATGACGTGCTTGCCTTTTTTCTGTCCTATGAGATTCTGACTCGCTCTAAAGCAACACGACTCGTTTTTGACCCAAATGGCGTTCCATAGAGATCACAATGCGTGCGCACGCATAATCTGGTTTGTTTACTTTTTGCTGTCTAAAATTTTTAAATAGAGGTTCAGGAGCTGCTGTGTTGATCCTGTATTATTGTTAGTTTTTTTTTATAGATTAATCTCACATATTACAAAGAGCTCTTTTTCATTTGCCATGTTTGAAACTGTCTTGCGAATACGAAGATCTGAATTTTGTATCTGAATACATGTCACAAAATATTCGTTCAGATATTTGTTCCAGCACTAAAAAATATGCATAGCAATTTTGCTGTACAGCTTGTCTGCCTCACCTAAAACTTCCACTAACAACTACATCTCCCAGAATACAATATATTCAGTTACTAGGAAACTGTACACAAGAAAAAACAATTCAACAAACATTATCCAATCTCTGGCTAGCCCTGTTGTCTTTGCAGCCAATCACAGTAAGAATAAGAAGCTACACAGGTTGACACTTAATGCACAGTCATTTTTCAATTCATTTTTTTTTCTTGTGCTTCACTTTTGTTTGTACAATAAGCTTTGTTTCTGCAGTGGTGAAACACAATGTTTGGGTCTGCTAACACAGAAACATACAGTAGTTATGTAATTATAGTTTTGGCAGGGAAAGAACTCATGTAGAAACAAGTCAACAGGCAGACTAGTGAAAAAGACGTTTTGATGACCAAAAAGCTAAATAACGCCTATAAACCAGTGAATAACTCTAAAACCAACAACATGTGTAATAATTATATTTGTGTAGTTGTTTGTTTGTGGGTATGGGGATAGGGGTCAGTTAAAATGTGCTCCGGAGCTTCACCTTGCTGTAACAATTTCGGACTTTCACATAAAATAATTGACTACCCCTGCAATAGTGGAAATGGCTGATTGGTTATTGCCAAGAAGGAATCCATTGATGTGACCAAGGAAGTCCAAGACAGTCTGAAAACTTGGCTTGTAAACAGAGTTCTTTAATCTAGAGTAGTACCAGATAGCATGTTTGCTAAAACACGTGTTTCTTTTAAAACTGCACATTTGAAATCTATATAATGAATAGGTGTGCACTTACAGTACTTTAATACAGTCGATAGTAGAGGCTCTGTCTAATCTGTATGCCACACTGTTGAGTTTTACATATACAAAACCATGTCTCCAATGCAGCTTCATTCATGTGCTTCAGAGTTCATGCTGATTAGGAGCACAAAAAGTAGTACTACAGCACTGTGGTTCCCGATCCCTCTCAGATCACAAGCTCTTCAAGTTTCAATCTCGTACAAGTTTGACGTCGTCAGCGACAGCTCCAGTTCTCTGCCAAACACCACAAAAAAACAGCAGATTTTTTCCAACGAGCATTTATACAGCCACTGTTTCCATGACAGCAAATCAAATTGTCCCTTTGTAAGATGTAGTCACTGATAAAGGGTTAAGCAGAAATAGAGCACTCACAAGAGGGCTAGCCTGTGAGACGCTTTACATGTGAACAGAATCGTTTTTCATGTGCACACCCTAGCATACGTGTTTGTTGCCATATTGTGGAAAACCATGTATGGAGAAAGTTGCTTACCTAAAAACTGCAGGCTAGAATAACATTCGCCTATTCTATATGGTAAGCTACCTTTTAAAACACTGTCATTTCAAATAACAGCAAATGCATCACTAATAAAAACAATTATAAATGTCTGCCGACTACATAGGGTAGTCATGAGGGTACATTGTGACACCAAAATGATGCAAAAAAAATAGCCTAACCACGCTGCACCTTTTAGAAGTAAAAATAAATTAAAATGACTATTTCGTTTAAACATAAAAATACTTTTTTGTTTACATTTGATGGCTTTCATTGTTAAAAAGCTATGAATAATTACTACTATTTTTAGTAGCCGAAGGATGGCTGCTTAGTCACATTTAAGTGACAGAAAGCATGTGTGTATACTGTGTATTTACCATGGATTTTAAAATATCCTTTACCATACCTCTCTGGGCTTCACAATGCCTACTTATGCCTTTTCATGCTTTTACTGTGGGAAACTTGCATAAGGGTAAAACTAACAGGGAAGCCTAAAATGTTTCAAAAGCTTTGAGGCAAGGAGCCATGCTTGATAAATTCGGCTGGCGAGATCTTGATATTTACCCACAGGCCAGATAACCCTACGATCTTCAGCCAGCAATCACCACTGATCTGTTCCCTCTGAACATGCCCCAGCCATGGCGGGCCATTTGACATCCACACTGTCTTAGGTTCATTGTGAAAAGACAATTTCATTCGTGACCTCTTGTGTTGTGTGTCTGGCAAGGGGAGGGAGTTGAGCAGGGCGAAGAGGAAATATATTCGGCTGCAGCAGAATCCGAACGCTCAGTGTCGATTGCTAAGCTCTTTCAAAGGCTATTAAAATCTCAGCTAAGAGCTGTTAGGGTTTAATCCTAGCCTTGGGTCAGAGGTTCGGGTAACACCGATACTACTCTGTTCATACTGTGTGCTTGTAACATGCGTTACGCATGGAGAGCGTGTATTGTACAGATTTGTATATGTGTTAACCCTGAACTCTAACTACTGACTGTAGACTGGGTTTAATAACTTTAATATATGGAAATGTATGTTATGATTATATATTTTGAGTATGTTGATGTCCATCTAATTTAATCATTTGAAATATGGATATTTTATATTCATATTGCAAAAAGGGGACTGATTTATTTTTAGCTTAAAAAATATGGATCATAAATGTAGATTAGAAATGTAGAGGCATATCATACTTGCAGAAAGTAGCTTCAAATGTAATTTCATTTTATGTTTTAAATTAGATTTTCTATTTTAGAATTCACCTGGGGCTGTATAATCCTAGTGCCAACTCCATTTATTTTGACCCTTGTAAAAGCTTACCACAAATCACATTCTGTTTGCTGGTTCCTCCAGTGTTGTGTAAAATAACCCACATGTCTGCACATATGAACACATCCCTGGTCTGCAGTTATAGTATGAGCAGGTGGGGCCAGGAGTCAGGTAGTTCACAAAAGGAGCCGGCAACTAGAATTCTGCAGGCTCAGGTAGATTTCAGATGGATTTTGTTTGATACAAAAATGATTCAGATTCAGTATCGTAACCATTGTAAATATGATAAAAAGTTAAAGAGAATGTAGAAACAGAAGTAAAATTAGATTTAAAGCTACTACAGGTCAAATACAAGTATACGGTAACACAGGTATTTTTTTGAAATCTAAGCAAGCACAGAAAACAATGGTTCACTTTTATACTAGAATCTGATTGCGGGGTGGCTGTTTACTGCATTCTTCTATACAAATCTGTCTGTTTTTTGCTGCAGTGATTGACCCTCCTTTATAGCTTTCCTTTATGATTTCAGAAATGTGTCAATTTACTCTGACAGCCTTGAGAAGATACTGTTCTGGGAACAGCAGCTCCTTGGGGTTTGTTTGCTTTGGTGTTTTCTACATTTCAAATGCAGTGACAGGGTCTGAATCTAGCCTGGTTTAATGTGATTAAACCTTAACAGAATCTGTGATACATTGTAAGCAATAAGATCCAGTGCTCGAGGTTTAGTACATTGTAAGCCCATTAAGCCACGTAAAGCACACCAAGAAAAGCAAAAGCTTTAATGTTGGAATAAAGAAACATGACTCACGTTGTGGAATAGCAGCTGAACTCACAAGCCTATCTATGGCTTACTTTCCCTTTGCAAGGAGTTTTCACACTGGTGTTTGTTTCTTTATCGTTGGGCAGGTGAAGTAAGGACTGGGGTTGGGCATTTGTCGTCTGTTCTTTACTCCACTCAGACTCCTCCATTTCTTGAAATCCTGGAATAGATCATTGCCTCATGTTCAAATACATACAAAAGAGTGGCACTGCAAATAGTATCCGTTCACTACCAATGCAGAATGACTGAGGTGGGGCTGTGAATTTAATTTCAGTCTTGGCACTGTATTGATTGTAGTGTTTTTGTAAGTTAGGTTGTTGGAGTACACAGAGCTAATAAAATAATTCTTGTAAATCATCTAATATGTATTGCCATCACTTTTCTCACATTTTCCCGTATGAGAGAGGCACACATTATGCCAAACGTGCATTTGATATTTAATGGAATTTTTTTTTTTGTATTGCATTTGTACACAATAAAACAGTGTCCCATCAACCCCACCGCAATACAAGAAAATACAAAATAAAACCCCTTCACCCTCCCAGATGTATTTCTTTCATGGGTCTATTCATATTAGCAAGGAGATTTCCCAGTCCTCCTGACTAATACCCAGGTCCTGCTCCCACGCTATTTTGACTCCAGTCAGGTTGGGGGTTGCATTATCTATTAAAAAGGAATATATATACCAGAAGCTTGGTATGACTTCTGCATCCACTGATTTAAAACTTTAACTACTGATGAAGCCTGTGGCATTTTCAGGCAGTGACGTAGCTGCAGGTACCTCCAGAAGTCAGTCCTAGGAATGTTGCACTTATTTTGTATTAATTCAAGTGTATCAATGTCCTTCTGTGTATAAGTCTTTTTTGACAACTTCCCCAATTCACACTTTTGCCTCCTATTTTCATTGTATGATTTTTCCATGTAGGAGTGTCTTGATGCACTCCAATGGACTCTTTCAACAGTACATGTGTCTGTGCCCATACTGAAACAGTATGAGCTGTAACAGGATTAGAACACATTTGCTTAGGCTGTTCCTGTTCCAAGTAATCGACTGGGGAAAAGGGTATTTGCATCTTCGCTTCAATATTTACCCAATCTGGTCTTTCATTCCCTGTTTTTCTCAAAGAAGCTATTTGAGTTAAAGAGAAGGCAAAATTATACTATTTCAAGTTTGTCAGTTTAAGACCCCCTTTATTAACTGTACCTTGTAATTTAGTCAGGGCTAGCCGTGCACCCCCCCTTTAAATAAATTGCAAAAAGCATTTGTTCAGTTTGCATGGAAAAAAAGAGGTTTGATTGGTAAAGGGATCAGAGACATCAAGTAGTTAACTTGTGGGGCACATACCGTTTTTATTAGATTGATTTTCCCCCCAGATTGAAACATTTAGCCTACTCCAATTTTTCTAATTGGTTGTAATTTTATCTATAGAAATCTCTAAATTGGAGTCCATCATTTGTTCCAGCCTAGAATTTATCAGAATTCCCAAGTATTTTAGTTTTATATTTCAAGTATTTGAATTTCCATTTACCAAACGGAAGAGGGGCAACATTTTGATAATGGTAGGACTTCTGAGCAATTTATCTTGTGTCCAGATATCGCAGAAAACGATTCCACTAAACTAAGCAGTGATGGCACAGACCTCTGGGGGTCAGAGACGATCATCAATACATCAACCGCATATAGCATTAGTTTGTTTCCTGGGCCCCCACAGAAATGCCCTTTATGGTTTAGCAAGATCTTCCGCTGAAGGCTCTAAGGCCAGTATAAATAAGAGGGGGGATAAAGGGCAGCCCTGCCTTGTGCCCCTACCCAGTGAGAAAGCGGGGGAGAGCAGTCCATTTGTTAAAACTACTGCAGATGGGTTACCATGAAGCCCCTTTATCAAAGTTTGAAAGAGCACGCCAAATCCAAAGGTGTCCAGTGTGATGGAGATACCCCGTTTAAGCCTGTCGAACACCTTTTCTGCATCCAAGGACATTACTGCTACTGGGTCATCTAGGTCCCTGACCTCCCATATCAAATGTGCTGGGGCTGTGTTCGAAGGTTCGTTCTCTAGGGATTCGAAGATTGTTTTAAACCTTCGAAGGTTCGTCAGACACCATTGATGCACTGTTTTTTTAATTATTTTTTCCTGTTAACAGAAAATGTTTGACAATATATGAATACTATAAATCATAGTATTAAATGTCACTCACATTCAACATTCGATCTTTTTAATTTCGAAAATTGAACACCGTCCGTCCCTCCCCCTTCCAGCTCGTGTTATCCAGAAGCAAACCTTTAATTTCTTCATTCTCTGTTTCGACAGCAAAGCTTTGAATAGCGTAAGCTGTATTGAAAGAAATGTCTCCAAATCCCTCTGCTGTTTGGGATTTTTTTGTCAAGTGCCCAGACGACCAAAAAAATAAGTTGAATGCAAACTGTGCAAGCGACTTGTATCATGGAGGCATAACCACCAATCTCTGGGGTCACTTGACAAGCGTGAGTTCATATTATTAGTAGTAGTATTAATATTTTTAGTAGTAGTAAAGTGTGACTGATAACCTGCTTGGAACGGTGACTGTTAAATAAAGCTTTGTTTTGCCTCAGTCCGCTGCAGTTGTGCAATGCAAGCGTACTGTATGTATTGCAAACATCTTCAATTACGTGTAAATAAACAACATGCATTTTTATTTTTATTTAAATTATAAAAACATGATTACTGTTTATATAACTTATTTTTAAACTACATGTGAATGTTCCATTTATATGGATTACCCGTAAAATAATAGGATTTTCAATCAAATAAACCAGTAGCTGTGGTGACGTCACCAGTACATTATGCCAATGAGTACCATCGAAGGTTCGAACCATCCTTCGGTAATGTGTTCCGAACCTTTGAAGGTCAAAATGTACCCTTCGTTGCAGCCCTAAAATGTGCTAACTTTCACAAAACCTATAGTCATTGGTGTGGTTTAACCAACATATGCATCATTTTATTTAGACTAATAGCAATAACATTGGTTCAATTTTATAATCTGCATTCAGTAGAGACATTGGCCTGTAGCTTCCGCATTCTATAATGTCTCTTCTGGGTTTTGGTATAAGTGTTATTATTGCACTGTTCATGCTAGTGGGTAATATCTCTCTATCTCATGCTTCGTTGTAAAATCTCACACAGGCCTGGGGTAGGAATGTCTCTGAACCGCTTGTAAAATTCACTAGGCAGACTGTCTTCCCCTGGCACTTTCCTTGTTGACATTGATTTTATTGCCTCTGTAATCTCCCCTTCAGTTATTTTTTGTTAAAACATAAATACATATCTTTGTTCTACATTGAGTTTTGGTAATTCAATCAGGGAAAAGAAGTTCTTATAATCTGGAGTTCCTGCTTTTGATTCTGATGGGTATAATTTATGGCAGGATTCTTTAAAAGGTGCTATTAATATAATAATAATATAATTTATGGCAGGATTCTTTAAAGGTGCTATTAATATCTGTCTGTTTGTAGCTGTCCAGTCTCATCTATAATTGCTGGAATACTGGAGTTCATTTCTATATTGGTAATGGGGTTGTTTTAATCTGTATAGTGCATATTCTGTTTTATTTTTTTTATTATAAATTGAGTTAATATCAAATTTATCTTTTGTCATTTTATGAAGTTTTTCTGCAAAAGGATTACTTCCATATGTTGTCTCAATTTCCTTAATTTCTCTTTCAAGTTTGCGTACCTTTTCTAATTATTATTTTTTTTTATTTGTGGATGTCATTTGAATTAATCCGCCCCATATGATTTAAAAGCTTCCCATACCACTGAGCGGTATTGTGTTGAACCTTTGTTAATATTAAAAAATAATTAAATTTCCTTCTGAAGTATGGCTGTTTGAGCCGAGTATTGCAATATACTAGTATTTAATCGCCATTTCTGTGATTTTTTTTCTGGCTTTCTCCCCACATCCATTATAAGATCCACATTTGCATGGTCTGATATTACAATAACTCCTATATCACATTTACTCTACCATAACTAGAGTTTTGGAGATTAAAAAATAGTCAATTCTAGATGACACTGTGCACTGAGCAATAGAATGTATAATCCCTTTCCATGGGATGTATTAATCGCTATATATCTATCAGGCCGAGCTCTCTGCTTAGTTCTGCCAGAGCTCTACAGTTACTGGGATTCTTAGTATTCCCTGGTGTTGATTTATCCAGAAACAAGTCCTGGGTCTGGTTAAACTCTCCCCCTATAACTACAGGCAGGTCTCCCAATGCCAAAATAAGTTTCCCTACATAAGCAAACAACCCCGAGTCCACCACATTCGGCGCATATAAGTTTGCCAGTTTTGCTGTTGTCAATAATAACAAGACTCTTCCTTCATTGTCACTTACTTCCTTCTGGATTGCCACATTTAATGAAAAATATTGATACTCCACATTTCTTAATGCGTTTCTTGTAAAAAAAATATAATTTCTGCTTTTTTATGTTTTATATTTTATTATTATTATCTAACATTTGTTAGCAGGTATTCCATCTTAAATGTAATTGTTTGTACCTCTCTTCCTGGAAGCTCCCCACATTCATATCTCTCAGACTCATCGCTCTTGCATAAAGTACTTGACATCGTTTGTGTTTCCAATTCAAAGTGATTTGCTATAGTTGTTTCTCCTCATTTATATACATTGATACCATTATTCTCCAACCAGTAAAATCAGATAACCATTCCAAACATTGCTCTTTACCTAAAACCCCCATATACCAGCTGAGGGTTTGTGGCGTGGTGCCACCCCTGTGCTTATTTTATGTTTATATGTATGTGTGTAGTGGTGCATGAAGTGTGGGCTATGTAGCATGGGTGATTTAAAATGTATATTTGTATTTAGGCACAGGGATTGCACAATCACATCACGTGCAGATTAAAAAGGTATGTTGGTATGTGAGCATGGGGATATGTGTGTGTGTGTGTGTGTGTGTGTGGAATAATGGGTGACAGGGAGGAAGTTAGAATCCTCCCTGCAAAAACGTGTGGGAATGTGGATGGAGCCGTGAATTGAATAAGTTATTAAATGATTAATTAAGGCTCCAGCCACAGGTGTATAAATAGGGTGATCATGGGTGATACAGGGTTGGTGTGTTCAGAGGTGGAACGAGAATCAGGAGGTAGAGAGAAAATATAACTAAATAATTACAATTGCTATTCATGCTGATTTTACACCAGCGCGACTAGTGTCGGTCTGTTTTGGCTAACGTGCCGTTTTGTTTGTGTTTAGTGTTTTTGTTTCCTGTTTGTTCAAAACTTTTATTTGGTTCATTTATTATTTACAGCCCTTCATTTACTCACAGTGCTGTGTGTTTCTTCCGAGTCTGACATCGCACCCAAGCCATCGTGTCACAGGGTTATTTAAAAGTACACCTGTACTCCAGCCTGTCCCCGAGTTGCCCCATTCATTAGCAAAACCTCCATGCTTCATCAGACTTTCTCCTTTTTTCTGCCAGATCCGACGATAGATCCTGAAAGAATGATTTGGTGTCCTTTCCAGTGCAGGTTCCTCTTCTCTAGACATCCGCATACTTTTTTCTTTATCGGGAAATCTTGCAGTCAGAGGTTGTGGTCTTTGTCCTGCCTGTGGTCTCGATGTTAGTGAGCGATGTGCTGTCTATTTCCGTAGGTTCCCCCTGCATGTCGAAAATGTCTTTTAACATTTTTACTGTGAAGGCCGATGTGTTCTTATTTCCTTCCTCTGCTGTCTCAGGTACACCGATAATCCTTATATTTTGACAATGACTGCGAAGTCCTGCAACGTGTCCCATAGCTTTTTCTGCTGTTTCTCTTTCATTGTGACAGTATTTTCTATGGCCTCAATTTTGTCTTCGATACTTGATCTGCGGTCATCCGCTGTTATCATTCTTGAACACAGGTCAGAAATTTTGTATAGTTTTTACGCTAGTTTTTATGGCAGTGACGTCTTCAGCCACCACCTGTATCACAGTCTGCAACGAAGCTTTCTTTTTAATTCTTTGACTATTACCAAGTCTGTCAAGATGTCAGCTGTGTTTTCCCTTTCCTCCTCTGTTGTCGCTGGAGAAGGGTTTTTTTGTGGGTTACAGGAGCTTTCCCAACTCACGTCTGCTCACTCTGACATCATCACGTGACCCCAGCTCATGGTTTTCAAAACTGAAATGATTTAAATCAACATGCTGACTTCAAAGCGACTGGGATCAGAGGCTTGGCAGCATTTTAAAAATAGTTTCTGAGGAAACAAATGTTGTAAAAAGAGAGAGGCGAAAGGAAACACTTCTAATTTAAAACATCACCTAGATTTATGTCAGCAAAAAGTTATTGGAAGTATCAGATTGTGGGGATAAATGGAGATGTCTCTCAGTACATCCGTCTGTATGTCACACTTACATATTTACATGTATCTAGAGAACCACTTATTTATTTATTTTTTATTTAAATGTTAGTAGTCGCCAGTTATTTTTTTTATTAATTTCTCCCAATTTAGAATATCCAATTATTATTTAAGCTCGGCTCACCGCTACCACCCCTGCGCTGACTGGGGAGCGGTGAAGACGAACACACGCTGTCCTCCGAAGCGTGTGCCATCAGCCGACCGCTTCTTTTCACACTGCAGACTCACCATGCAGCCACCTCGGAGCTACAGCGTCGGAGGACAACGCAGCTCCGGGCAGCTCACAGGCAATCCCGCAGGCACCCGGCCAGACTACAGGGGTCGCTGGTGTGCGGTGAGCCGAGGACATCCTGGCCGACCCAAACCACTATGTAACACAATTTTTGTTCCTGGGTAGTAAGTGTTATTTCCTAATTGCTTATGCCTCAAAAGTATAGAAAATGGCTATTATTCCCCACAAACTTTGCTTTTGTGACCAGGACAGTGATATTTTGAAATTTACCTATTTCCAATGAGAAAACGGGCAAATTTGTGTCTTTTCGTTCACATAAAGTCAGAAAAAAACAACATATGAATCCAAATTAACATGTATTTATACTAAAGTAATACAAAAATGACTACAAAAGATTTAGAAGTGAGTAGTTTTTCGAGATTTACGATTATACTGTAAATCACTTTCACGAATCAGCCCCCAAATGTAGTCTCCCATCATGTTCTCGTTATACTGTCCTTGGTAGCGGCGTTCAAAGTCGAGTATATCCTGGTGGAAGCGCTCGCCTTGCTTCTCCGAGTACGCTTCCATGTTCTCCTTGAATTTATCAAGATGAGCATCAAGGATATGGACTTTGAGGGACATCCTACAGCCCATTGTGCCGTAGTTCTTCACCAGAGTCTCAACCAGCTCCACATCGTTTTCGGCCTTGTGATTGCCCAGGAAGCTCCGAACCACTCCGACAAAGCTGTTCCAAGCTGCTTTCTCCTTACTAGTGAGCTTCTTGGGGAATTCATTGCACTCCAGGATCTTCTTTATCTGTGGTCCGACGAAGACACCGGCTTTGACTTTTGCCTCAGACAGCTTAGGGAAGAAGTCTTGAAGATACTTGAAGGCTGCCGACTCCTTATCTAGAGCTCTGACAAATTGTTTCATAAGGCCCAATTTGATGTGCAGTGGTGGCATCAGCACCTTCCGGGGTCCACCAGTGGCTCCCACTTGACGTTGTTCCTCCCCACAGAGAACTCGGTCAGCTGTGGCCAGTCCCGCCTGTGGTAGTGCCTTGGTGTCCCTGCTGTCCCAAAGGCAAAGATAGCAGGGAAACTTGGTAAAACCGCCTTGGAGACCCATCAGGAATGCCACCATTTTGAAGTCTCCTATGACCTTGATGCCATCTCAGAAAAATGCAGATATGTATCCACTTAGGCAGCTGGAACTAAACTGAACTGGTGGGCTTAAGGCCCCTGTATTTATACTACTATTTATATTACTGGAAAGTTCTAGAAAGTTCTAGAAGTTACTCCAAGTTTACTCAGCACTGAATCTATCTGGAATGTTCTGGAAAATAGGTAAGTTTCAAAATATCACTGTCCTCGTGTCACAAAGACGGCCGGAGTGGGTGGCGTCAGACCAGAGCCAGGAAATAAAACGACAGAGAGGTGTGGTTTGGTGGAGCTGAGCGAATGGTTTCGCTCAGCATTTAATAAACAGAACAGAAAATAAAAAGGTTGTACAAACAAAACACAGGACACGGCACTTTACGCCAAAATAAATAGACAAACAAAAGCGGACTACATAGACAAACGGTGCACGGAGACAAACAAACACGGTGAGTAAAAGAAATGGTTATTTTAGTTTAATTTACTTTCCTTTCCTTTCCTTTACTACTTTCCTCCTTCTCCTCACCCGTTCTCCACTCTCGAACACCCAACCCCGAGTGAGTGCTACGTGTCTCTATATATACTGTTGTGCTGGGATTCAATTACTAATTAATTATTCACTTGAATCCCAGCACGTGAATTCATTACGTGCAACCCCGTGCTCACATCTTATTACATACTTTAAATGCACGTGAAGTGATGTGCAATCCTGTGCCTAAATACAATTACATTTTAAATCACACGTGAAACACAGACCCGTTTATATCCCGTGTACCAACCACAATACACAAACATTAACACAGCACACGCAACATACAACACAGAAACGCACACAGGGGCGGAGCACATTGCCACATATACCCCCCCTTGTGCGCAGCACACATGGCCTCAACGGCCACCTCCCCCCTTAAAAACCCAGCAGTCCAGGACAAAGTCTCGGGCTGGGAAGGGAGGCTTCAGTGGGCCCATGGCTGGCAATGCTGTCAGCACCCCTGCCGGTAGTGGCACGGCTGACAGCATGCTGGTCCACTCCTGCAGCAAAATTGCTGCGGGGGATGCTGGTCTCCTGACCTCTCCCCCTGTCTTTGTAGCCGGTAGCTCCCTGCTGTGGGTCTCCGGCCACAAGAACTCCTGCAGCGAAACTGCTGCTGGGAAAAGTGGTCTCCTGACCTCTCCCCCTGTCTTTGTAGCCGGTAGCTCCCCTTTCTGGGGCTCCGGCCACCGTACTCCCTGTGGTGGAGGTGCGGGAAGCAGAGACAGCTCCTGCTGTTCTGCTCCTGGCAGTGGCGGAGGCAGAGGCAGCTCCTGCTGCTCTCCTCCTGGCGGTGGTGGAGGCAGAGGCAGCTCCTGCTCCTCTGCTCCTGGCGGTGGCGGAGGTAGAGGCAGCTCCTGCTCCTCTGCTCCGGGCAGTGGCGGAGGCAGAGGCAGCTCCTGCTGCTCTGCTCCTGGTGGTGTCGGAACCAGCAGGTATTCACCCTCTGCTGGTGGAGGAGGGAGGGGCAAGCAGTCCTCCCACAACAATGAAGGCGGAACCAGCAGGTATTCACCCTCTGCTGGTGGAGGTGGGAGGGGCAAGCAGTCCTCCCACAACAATGAAGGTGGAACCAGCAGGCATTCTTCCTCTGCTGGTGGACATGGGGACAGCAGGCATTCTTCCTCTGCTGGCAGCTTGGGTCCTAGGGCTGTGGAAGCCCCGACTTCCCTCTCTTCGGGCTGTGGACGCACTGACTCCTCCCTTTTGGGCTGTGGATGCACCGACTCCTCCCTTTTGGGCTGTGGATGCACCGACTCCTCCCTTTTGGGCTGTGGACGCACAGACTCCCCCCTCTTGGGCTGTGGACGTTCGGGCTCCCCCCACTCAGGCGTAGGATGTTGGGCTCCTCCCACTCAGGCGTTGACGCCAGATGCTCCTCCCACTCAGGCGTGGGGCGCTCGGGCTCCTCCCGCTTGGGCTGTGGACGCCTGGCTCCTCCCATCCCATTTTATTTATTTATATATATTTTTTGTAATCCAACACTGTGGACGCCAGGCTCCTCCCGCTTGGGCTGTGGACGCTCAGGCTCCTCCCACTGTCACAAAGACGGCGGAGTGGGCGCTCTGGTTCCTCCTGCTTGGGCTGTGGACGCCAGGCTCCTCCTCATAACTGCGGAAGGGACAGTTGGCGAACAGATGATCCTGGTCAAACAAAACAGAGAAAGGCATCCCGGTGAGCGATGGCTTGTTAAATCGCCCTGGATGTCTGGCCCTTAGGCGGCACTCCTCCTCCCTGTCCTTCACCTCTTTATCCTCCTTCCATCCCATTTTATTTATTTATATATATTTTTTTGTAATCCAACACACTTTTTTTTCCCCACACACAAACACCTCTCCTGGTCTGACGCTTGGAGGCGCTGTTATCCCACTTCTGACACCACGTGTCACAAAGACGGCCGGAGTGGGTGGCGTCAGACCAGAGCCAGGTCTGCA
>CM072683.1:10968191-10993191 GCA_036884735.1 Huso huso | reverse complement strand
ATAAAAGCGACAGAGAGGTGGCTATAGTTTGGTGGAGCTGAGCGAATGGTTTCGCTCAGCATTTAATAAACAGAACAGAAAATAAAAAGGTTGTACAAACAAAACACAGGACAATGCACTTTACGCCAAAATAAATAGACAAACAAAATTCGGACTACACAGACAAACGGTTTGAGTTCACAGAGACAAACAAACACGGTGAGTAAAAGAAATGGTTATTTTAGTTTAATTTACTTTTGTTTCCTTTCCTTTACTACTTTCCTCCTTCTCCTCACCCGTTCTCCACTCAATCATAACACCCAACCCCGGTGAGTGCTACGTGTCTCTATATATACTGTTGTGCTGGGATTCAATTACTAATTAATTATTCACTTGAATCCCAGCACGGAATTCATTACCTTACCTCTCGCAACCCCCTATGCACATCTTATTACATATTTAGCATCTTATTACATACTTTAAATGCACGTGAAGTGATGTGCAATCCGTGCCTAAATACAATTACATTTTAAATCACTCAAACGTGAAACACAGACCCGTTTATATCCCTGTGTACCAACTACAATACACCAACATTAACACAGCACACGAAACATTTACAACACAGATATCGCACAACAAAGGGCGGAGCACATTGCCACACCTGGTCACAAAAGCAAAGTTTGTGGGGAATAATAGCCATTTTCTATACTTTTGAGGCATAAGCAATTAGGAAATAACACTTTTCACTACCCAGGAACCAAAAAAAAAAAAATTGTTACAAAATTGTGCTCGGCCAATTGTGCGCCGCCCCCTTGGAACTCCCATCCACGGTCTGCAATGGAATAGCCTGGACTCGAACCGGCGACGTCCAGGCTATAGGGCGCATCCTGCACTCCACAAGGAATACAATACAATAATAAGCATCCAGAATACCATAACAAGACAAGCTATTCTTTATTTTATTATTTTTTAAAACTTATAAGGAAGTCAAGTAGACGAACGCTTCAGCGCATTGAACTGATTTACTTCGATACATTGGCACTGTACTGTACTTTAGCAATTTCACCATGCTTTTCCCAGTGGTTGTACTTATGCATTTAGAATGGTTTGCAGTGTTTTTAAATCTACTTTATCATACCTCACACAACTGAAATCTTTCTTTTACAATGGTTATAGCTAATGAAATAATATCATAGATCTTCATTCACTTCGATCTGCACATCAGAAAATGATACAAGGTTAACGTGCACTCTGTATCTGTGCCTTACTTTTAGGTTGTTTTGGTGAAAATGTCCTGTGAAAGGGGATATAATGGAGGCAGGCCTATGTACACATGTCCAGTTTTAAAAGAATGTCATGTTTTAGCAAACTTATATTTTCATTATAAATCATGATGTCTGGTACTACTCAAGGTTAAGGAAATCTGCCCCCACCCCTTCACTGGCTTCTTTCCTGTCAATAACCAATCAGCTACTTCCCCTATTGACTGACATGCTTTCAGCCAGTAACATGCTTTGACGCTGGACACTGCTGAGGTCAGATGACCTAGGAAGTGCAAGTGCACATAGATAACTTTGGAATCTGAGCTTTCTTTAACCTGTGGCAGTACCAGATCCGTTTATTTAAAATGAAAATGCAGGTGTGCAATAACATATGCTTCTTTCAGATCTGCACTGTTGAGACCTTTGTATAACGGAAGTGCAAAATGGATAACGTTTATGGAATTATATTGTACTTTAAGAGAAAAATACAATATTGTGGCAGATCTCAGGTTTAAAAATAAGTACAATGTTGCTGTTGAGAATACTAAATAAAGGGCAAGTGAAAAGGACGCCAGTCCACAAACTTTATTCACAGTAAGGATATAGAAAAGATGAACACTGGTGCATCCACATTTGCATTCAAACAAAAAACTTTTTTTACATTTCCCTAAATAAACCACAGATTGTGATAAATCTTGCAAAGATATTTTTAATCAATGTTTTTTTTAGAGAATCAAAATCTTTCCAATTCTAGTAAAAAAACAACAAAACAAACAAATATATAACTGATACAAATGTATAACTCATGTGCTAAAGAATGTCCTTAGCAGGTTTCATAATTAGAAAACAATAAATTACATACAGGAAAGTCAGACAGACAGACAGATAAACAGCCTCCATATACTGTTACCTGAGATTCTGATACATTGTATACCTTGTGCTAAAGAAAGTCTTAAGCAAAGACTGACAGACACACAGATAGACAGACTGACTAGTATAGAGGAAGAGAAAGCAGATACTGACAGACTGAAACAGACAGATAGATGGAACAACATATTTATCAGAACTATTGGGCAATTGCTCAGAAACTGGGTTTTTAAGAACTGAACCACTCTGAGCTACTCGGTTAAAAACCTGGGCTATACAACTCACTGGCGACTCAAATTAACATTTATTATTGAACAAGGGTGCTGGGCTCAACATGCTTTGCCAGTGTGCATGGGCTTGCATTCATTTCACTTCAATAATTCAAACAACCTGAAGGAGGCTAACAGCGGCCACAAGCTACTGGATTTCTGAACTTACTACTGCTAGTCCAGGGAGAAAACACCCGAAGACTCACCTGAAAATTCACTGAAAAAGACAGACACTTAATGAACTAGTGAGCACTAAAATCTAGAGTAGCACACTCTTACAGAAAGATGTTAACAGCTTTCAGCCAGTGCGTTGACCTCGAAGACACTGCCGAGGTGAAATTACCCAGGAAGTATAAGTGTAACAGATTTACAGAGTGCAAGACATAGAGACTGATAACTTTCTTTAAACTAATGTAGTCTAATGTCAAAACTGCATGTTTGATCTATGCAGCTAAAGAAAGTGCAAAACAGATAAGCTTTATGGAATTAGGAATAGAACTGAATTCATGGGTCAAACTTCTCTGATCATTATTTTGGGACCTGATATTCCTCATAAAAGTGATTCTTACCAAAGACTTACCCAAAATACTGACCTATAAATTCTTGAATGAGTTGATATCGAACAGGTCTGTTCCTAAACTTTCACCACAAAAATGTTGTCCAGTTAGTGTTTCCAGGGCAGTTCCTTTACACTTTTCAAAATGCTGCCTCTCTATCCTCTTGCAGGCAGAGCTGACCGGTATCAAATGGCGGCGGTACAGTTTCCATGGGAACGGGGAGTGCGGCCCGGTGATCTCGGCGCCCGCCCAGGACGACCCCATCCTGCGCAGCTTCACACGCTGTGTCCACGCCAACCTGCTCTGCGTGTGGCGCCGCGATGTCAAACCCGACGCCAAGGAGCTGTGGATCTTCTGGTGGGGGGAGGACCCCAACCTCACTGACATCATCCACCATGAGCTGGAGGGTGAGTACTGCTTCCATACAGGGGGCCCTGCTCACAGAGCTCAGGAGCACAGAATCCCCTACTGTGTTTACAAGAAACACGTTACTTTACCTTTGCTGTATCCTGCATTGTCCATTTCACAGCATTTCTTTTTCAACTTTTATTCAAGAATGTTTGCCAATAGAAAGTTTTTTTTTTTTTCTTTGAAACATTGCAGTCTAAACAGTTCATGCTCCCCCCTGCAACAAAACTATTGAAATGAGTGGCGTATTGTGGGAACAGAAAATAAATTGTTGCAGGAGGGGGCATGATCTGGATACACTGTGATCCTTAGAAGACATTTATGTTTTCTCTCTTTTTTTCTCCACCAAGAGAAAGAGGTTGGTTTTGTAAAAGACTTATCGCTGTCAGCAACCACAAAGTGTAGGGAAGCAATCAAAAAGGCAAATAGAATGCTTGGGTATATAGCTGAACATGTAGAGTACAAATCCAAGGAGGTTATGATAAGGTTTTATAATGCCAGCTGAGACCGCACTTAGAGTACTGTGTCCACCACAGCACCAAAAGGACATTGTGGCCCTGAGAGAGTCCAATGAAGTGCAACCAGAGAGTAGTGAAGGATTGGAACGGTAACCCTGTTGTTATTGCTGAATCTCTGGCATCCTTTAAGACCAGACTGGACAACGTTTTGAGATCAATCAGCTACTTACTGAAATAACTTACTTACTGTATAAAAAACTCACTGGTGTGGGTGTCTTCCCTCTTAAAGGCATGGATGTGTGGTGTGCAGAGTGAGTCATAGTCAGGGGAGCGCAGAGGTCCCTGAGTATCTCTCCTGGTAAAGGCATGGCTGTGTGGTGAGCAGGGCGAGTCATACAGTCAGGGGAACACAGAGGTCCCTGAGTATCTCTCCTGGTAAAGGCATGGCTGTGTGGTGTGCAGGGTGAGTCATACAGTTAGGGGAGCACAGAGGTCCCTGAGTATCTCTCCTGGTAAAGGCATGGCCGTGTTGTGAGCAGGGTTAGTCATATAGTCAAGGGGGTGCAGGTTCCTGGCTGTGCAAAACCAGCAATCTTCGCTGGGGATTCCGGAGGGAGCATTGCATTGGCTCTGGAGCTTCTGCTGGTTAGGGAGGCAAAACCTGCGGTTTCTCCTCATCGCGCTACAGCGAGTCCTACTGGCCAGGTGCCTGGTAAGCTCAAGCGGACACCTGCAGGGCTTGTTCTGATGATCAGTAATATGATGCCTACAATAGATCTTGGGTTCCATTTCTAGCTCAGTCTCTGACCCTCCAGCCTGCTTACACTGTGCAGTTGCAAAACAGCATTGCCAGTGTGAATGGAGCTGTAATTGCAGAACCCAGCATGATCCCATACTTCAGTGCTAGTCCTATGCCATTGTGATTGTAGTCTATTGCTATGAAAGCTAATACGAGTATGCCTAGGATTGAAGTAAAGCAGCAGCTAAAACACTCATGCACTTTGAGCTCACAGTAACCTGAAATTACTGTGCTTGAATGGCCCTGTTCTGTTATTTCTTTGTGACCTGATTTTACAGAGACAGGGCGACCGCGAATGACTCCACACTGCATGTTACAATTATTAGTTTATTTAACAGACGCCTTTATCCAAGGTGACTTACAGAGACTAGGGTGTGTGAACTATGCATCAGCTGCAGAGTCACTTACAACTACGTCTCACCCGAAAGACGGAGCACAAGGAGGTTTAGTGACTTGCTCAGGGTCACACAATGAGTCAGTGGCTGAGGTGGGATTTGAACCAGGGACCTCCTGGTTACAAGCCCTTTTCTTTAACCACTGGACCACACAGCCTCCTATGCAACTGCTTCAACTTCAGTAAGTCTGTATTTAATATGCTTTAAGATGTGACAGAGATCTCATTGAGAGACGATCACTGTTTCGATTTTAGAAAGACACTCAGTTTTCAATATGAAAATTCTCTGTCTCTGTGTATTTAAGCTATAGTATCTCTCAGTAATATTCAATGTTGCTCACTACACTTCTTTCTTTATTTTACTTCAGAATATAGACTCTGTTGATGGTCCTGTTTCTTTACATCAGCAACACAGTTCTATTCTAAAGTGATTTTCATGTCATTCAGAGGGTGTAAAATATTTATATTTCACTCTGTAAAAGTAAGTTGCATTTAAAGCTTGAACAGAATTTGAGAATCTGTTTCAAATTCAGTTCATGAGAAGTTGAACTCAGCGCTTAACCAGTAGATCCTGAGACTGCAGGGCACAGTGAGTTACATATGGAATAGGTACTTCTGAAAAATACACTGGAGTAATACAATGTAAAACATGTAGCGCAATGAGGTGAATCAATCCCTGCCAATTGCACAGGAGCATCAGTGCCAGTGCAACACTCCCTGTTGGATCCCCAGCTTATGTCTGGCCACTCCGCATCCCATTAATAGCAGTTTGAGTGGAACTTATAAAAAACTAAGCCATGTGGACAGATGTTTTGTCTAGTGTCTTCATCAGTGGACACAAGCTTCCGACCCCCTTGAAACCTTATTCCACTATGTCAAACCTTTAAACTAAACTTTAAACTAAGCAGGCCAAATATAGGTGTTAGACTTATTTTTTACTTAAATAGTATGTTTGCAGTGTAGGCCAATTTATTTCATGTGCAATATTTCATCACAAACTTTCCAATACAATTAAATATACACATATAGTCTTATACACAAAGACATGTCATGTATTAAAAAGTGTTAAATGATGTTTTTTGTGATTGGTTACAAACATTCCCAATATGTTAAAGCATATAGACGCTAATTTACACAGTTCAACAGTCTCCAGAGAGAGTTGATTACAGTGTGTCTGTGTAGGGGTATGAGCCTAGAGGACAGCTAAGAGTTAACACCCTCCCCTTGTCCAAGGCAAATGAGTCCAGACCCCTGTGCTGGGGGAGAGTGGCTGGATTAAGAGATGTTCTTTCTGGGAAAGTGGCAGGCTCTTCACAGCAATACAGACTGACAGGTCTTAAATGTGTCTGGTGTGTGAGAGAGAGAGTCTTCATTCTCCTCCTCAGATTAGTCCACGACAGAGGGGTTCCCAAGCACTGGGGCCCACAGTCCGGCAGCCTTCCCAGCACGTTTTAATAACACAGGGACATCCATGCAAGCACAAGCTGGGAGAGTGAATGGCAGGGGGGGTTCTTTAGAAACAGAACAAAGGCAGGGCTCTATTGCAGGGATTGATGGACCAGCACTAGCACCCACACCAGAGAGGAGATGGTCAGCCTGGTTCACATTGCTGGGGGAGAGGTCTTGCTTGGTTTCATTCTGAGATTAAAGTACACAGAGCTAGGGGTAGAATGACTACTTCATAATGTCTGGTGCTGTATTTGTGAACATACTATTTTGTAACACTTTGCTGTTTGTGCAGTGCATTTTAAAACTGCTCATAAAATGTTCAAAAAATGTCATTTATATGTCAATGGTTTGCAACCACAACTGCATATCCGTCCATCTGAAACCGCACACTTCACAATTCTGTTCAATTCAAACAGCTGAATATTGTAAAAAAATTGACATTGCTAGGTCAATACTAGTATAAACTTTATTATGATGTTACTGCTTTGAAGTAGAAGCGTGTGATTAGTCCACTGTCACTTTTCTAGTTGACTGTTTGGCCCACCTCGTAGTCAACTTTTACCAAGGAAGAGCCAGCGGCTCCTGAGCCTCACCCCTGCTGCCCACGAAGGATCCAGTTAGAGTTCCCTCAAGCAACGCCTGCAATGGAGAGCGAGCAGCACCCACCACCCGAGAGAACGATGCCATCGCCTACTGGAGAGAGCGCACAGCCCCTTCCTGCTATGAGAGCCGTGTTCATCCTGGGACGGTCCCCGCCACTGCCGGAGAGGAGCCCGCTCACACCGCCTGCCCCTACCCAGCAGCTTACTTCATCGCAAGGCCCTGTGCCCAAGCTGCCATGATTCAATGGCACATCCTCGCTGGATGCCTTCCTCGCCCAGTTCGAACTGTCCGCCGCTGACTTCGCTTGGACAGAGCACAAGAAAGCAACCTGCTTGGCCCAATCCTTAGATGGAGCCGCTTCTGAAGCCTTGCCGAGAGGAGAGAGCCGACTACACAGCTGTGGTGTCTGTACTGCGTAGGAAGAGAGCACCTGGGGAGAAGATAGGAGCCCTGGCCGCTGATATCGCATGTTTGGCGAGACTGGACTGCATAGAAGAGTAGACTTGGACCCGGAGACTCGACCCCACCGCCACCACATTCCAACCCACTAATGCTGCAGTTGTTGGATGCGCAAGAGAAGGTACCTGCCTCCAGGCCGCCATCCATGTTGAGGGGGTGCCCTGCACTGCATTGATTGACACCGGGTCCTTCATCACCACATTCCGCCTGGACATCCTGAAGAGGGCCACTTCTGACTGGAGAAGTTGGGTTCAACCGATGCTAGTCCAATTGAAGATGATCAGGGTGGAGCTGATGCCTGTAGAGGCAAGATGATGGATTCAGGTAGAGTATGGAGGAGTCTCTAAGCGCAACGAGATCTGACTGGATGCCGTGCAAGACCCCTGCATACTTAGCTTGGATTTCCTACAACGAGTGGGCAGGCTGCTCAGTCTGTACCATGGCAACATCAGTCACTCAGAACCACTGCTTTGCCAGGCCGTCCCGTTCTGACCCTCCTGCGGTATCGCTACCACCAGACTGTCCTCAATACCAGCCACCAACCCGCCGCCTGGCAGCCCAGCAGCTACAGCTTCACCTGGGGCCCTGTCAGTGGTAGAAGCGGTCTGATGCAATAGCTGTGAGGTGCGCCAGGCTGTGGACACTGCTGACCAAGATCCAGGACACCTTCACCGCCCGCCCTGAAGAAACCGGCCGCACGTACCTAGTCCAGCACTCCATCGATACAGGTGATGCCCGCTCTATCAGACAGCGCCCCCGCAGACTACCCCTGGCCTGGCAGGGAGCGGCAGACCGCATCCTCCGTGAAATGCAAGACGCTGACATCATTGAGCCCTCCGACAGTCCATGGGCCTCCGCTGTTGTGCTGGTACCGAAGAAGAGTGAGTGGCGGTTTTGCGTCGACTATAGGCGCCTTAATGATGTGATGGAGAAGGATTCCTACCCCGTGCCACGTAGTGACGAGTCCCTGGATCTGGTGGCTGGCTCTGCCTGGTTCAGCTCGTTGGATCTCTGCAGCGGCTATTGGCAGGTTGACCTGTAAGAATACACAAAAGCAGAAAATAAATACTACCTGTGTATTCTACCCTTGGGTAGTTTACACTCCAATACATTGATGTTACATTTGGTTCAGGTTGGTCTATGGACTTTGTTGAACAGGTTTTCAGACATTAAATTAGCCTTGGGCTTGCACTGGGATCTAGCTGGTGAAGATCATAGACCTCCATGCATGTGTACTGTACTCTCAGCTTTATTAAACAGCACCTTCAGTCTAGCCTTTTGTTTAGAGGAACGTGCTGTCTCTGGGATTCTCCAGAGGTCTCAAACCTCTTAGTCATGAAAGAAAAATACTAATTACACAAGTGAACGAGCAGCCTCCAGCCTGTGAGCTCCACACTGGAGACTACAGCTAGCAGACAGATGGAAAGTGAATACAGTAGAGTTGTTAACTAGACTACAAGATTGATAAATACAGTGTATAGGTTATGGATCCACAGACTGGATAAAGTGGGGTGACAGTAGTGTACAATGGATATACTGAGAAATCGATAGACTGACCAATTTAATGAGTACATCAGCACTACATGAAAATTTAAACATAAACTATCTCACCTTGCTGTTCCGAATGTATTTGGTTATTGTATAATAATCCTTATGCACCCAAACAGCTGCATATGCCACACTGCTAATGTCCAAAATCACTCTTCCCGAGCACCTCTTCTGAGCCAAAAAAGTTGACTTCCGCCTGTACTCTGAGATGTACCGGCGCATTCCCAATGAAGCGTTGTGTAAGCTGTATGACCTCCGTGTAGAAACACTCTTCTCTGTGTGCCAAACATGGTCTATGTGCTGTGTTAGTGGTCGCGGTATGTATTACCAATACATAATAAACAGTGATTAAAGTGGGGTGGTATGAGCTGGTATGCATACTGGTAAAAAAAGAAAAAAGATGGTATGTCGGGGGGGAGATAATAATAATTGAAAATTATACTACTGCGGCAAGACTTCCTACTCGCACCTCTTTTTCCACAAAAAAGCCTTTGTGTTTCTGCGCGAGTATGCTTACCTTTTTAAAATGCATTTTACATTGATCTTTTACATGAAATGTTTGATTGTAATGTAATTTAATATTTAATTTCTATGGACCATTTGATGACGCATAATCTAAAAGCTTTTCACAATAACACTGTATACTAGATAAAAAGTCAGTTGATAAAGTTAAATAATAAAATATTGTGATGATATCAGTGACCCCCCCACAAAAAAAAAAAAAAATCTAAGGATGGGAAAGGAACTTTTCTAATTGTAGAGCAGCTTCCGAGTCTAAATTGGATGAATGATTACCCCAATTAAAATGTAAAATAAACAGTATCATTGCATATTTTTTTTCTTTTTTATTTAGTTTGTAAATACCTGGAGTTAGCCATACTTTATCATGGCTTTGTGCATCGATGGGCGGGTGTGCTGCAGGTTGTGAAATATTTCCCAAGGCCAGTATGTACATTTTGTACATGATTTATAATGCCTTGCCACATGTCAAACTGCCATATCATGTATTATTAATTGTGTCGTTGCAGTAATGCATACATACATACATACATATTGTTGTTTGGAACACTGTGTTTATTACAGAGCTTCGGCAGAGCACATTGATATCCACACGCAATCACATCAAAGTGATCACTGCAGATAAACAAGCTGGCTGTCATATCAAAAGCTGGATTAGTGTGTAGGCTATATGATTGTGCATGTGTTGTGTCAGGAAATGCAAATGAATAACCAAATACATCGTTTCCGAATCTCATTTGCTAAGTTTTTTTGATATGTGTCCATTCTGCAAACATTCCGAATAATCACATCTACTGGATTGCCGAAAGCTTCAATGGTAATGCTGACATGGTCCATGGGTCAGTGGCGTTATGTTATGTATTGGTAATACATACCGCAACCACTAACACAGCACATAGACCATGTTTGGCACACAGAGAAGAGTGTTTCTACACGGAGGTCATACAGGTTACACAACACTTCATTGGGAATGCGCCGGTACATCTCAGAGGGCAAGCGGAGGTCAACTTTTTTGGCTCAGAAGAGGTGCTCGGGAAGAGTGATTTTGGACATTAGCAGTGCGGCATATACAGCTGTTTGGGTGCATAAAGATTATTATACAATGACCAAATACATTCGGAACAGCAAGGTGGGATAGTTCATGTTTTATTTTTCATGTAGTGCTGATGTACTCTTTAATAACCAGTGTGTGATAAATCAATAGACTGACTGATAGGCCAAGAAGACAGACAGACAGACAGACTGTTCTTAACCACCGAGAGATCAGTTAGTTAACAGATTGGTCGACCGGCCGAATAATGACTAGAGACAGATCAAGAGCGTGTGCAGATAGACAGACAGGAATGAAGAGTATACTATGAAACCATCACCCAGAACTATAAAACAGTCAATGATAGTATAAATACTGTACTAATGTAAAATAATAATAATAATAATAATAATTAGTAATTCAATGGCACTTGAAGCTACCTACTTCTTTGTTGTTTCAAATTGCTTAAAATACTTGTAGCTAACAACAATTCCATACATCTTACCCGTTTTGAACTTCCATTAGCTGCATAGGTCTTACTGTACATGTGCAGTTTTGAAGGAAACATGTTTAAGCATGTATTTTTGTTATAAAACATAGTGGAACTAATGTAGGTTAAAGAAAGTAGTCAATTAGCTACAATCGCTAGCACTAGCTGCAGAGGTACCTTTGTTAAAAGGGAGAGGGAAACGCACTGAAAGTGCTGCTGTTATCTCATTATCTATGTGGAGTGACAGCAGTATTTCCTGTTTTTCATGAGCATGGGATGAATCATTAGAGCAACAATACTGCACACATGATTCATTCGAGAACACTACAGCTTCAAGGAAGATTTAAGACTGCAGGCAGCAGCTCTGCCTTTATACCCCCCATGGCGGGTGCATGTGCCTGGAGAGGGGAGATCGGCTCTGTACGTATGCCACGTCTTAATTTGCCTGTCAAGAGAACTTGTGAAACTCCATTCTTGTAGTCTGAATCTGGGAGTGTAGGGACAATCACGAACTTCATGTTTGAATATTCTTTCAAAATGCAAATGATTATTTATGGTAAACAGAAGTATAATTCATATTACGTTGTGAAGCACAGCTATAATCAGACCACGTGCTAGGGAATGCATTGAAGCCACATTTTCAATACATTTTCAGTGCACAGTTTCTTTCCAGACTGTTTGTTTTTTCTTCTTTTAATCCTCTGGCTGATACACAGCTTAATCTCTCGGACCAGAAAGGAGGCCTCAGCTCTTATCGTCAATCTCATATCATCAGTCAGGCAGAATTCCTCACTGTTGTGCGCGGAGTTCACAGGGAGTGTGTGGGACAGAGTTGGGGTCAATATCATTTTTTCAATTCCAATTCCATTTCCAATCCCAGTTCCCTTTTATACAATTCCAATTCCTATTCCGTTTTTACGGCATAGTCTTTACTGAGGTTTATGCCATAGGCTTTATCAGGTTACCTGACAAGTCCATTACATTGTATACAGTATTTGTTTGCTCAATAAAGCCTTTGCTGTAATATGATTGGAATAGGAATTTGAATTGATTAAAAGGGAATTGGGATTAGAATTAGAATTGAAAAAATGGAATTGACCCCAACTCTGGTGTGGGAGCTCCCTGGCTTCAGGAGAGTGAACACAGAGAGAGCTCCTAACAAGCATGGCCCTCTCCCCTCCGTTCCCTATTTATCCCTCCCTCTCCTGCTCTCCTCCTTCTTGTTTTCTGTACACTCCCTCTTCCCTCTCCTTCTCTCTCTCCTTCATACCTACCCCTGACCCTCCCCTTTCCTTCCTGCTCCTCTCTCCCTCTCCTCCCCTTCCCAACCTATTTCTCCCTCTCCCTATTCTCTTGCTTCACAATCACTATGCTCTTTTCTTTCCTCCCCTCTCCCTTGTTCCCTCCCTGTCTCCTCCCTCTCCCCTTCCCTCCCCCCTCACATTCCTCCCTGCTGAGACAGTGTGGCTGTGCTGGAGTGCAGTCAAGGACCAGGCCATTGTTTGGATGATCGCACTGCAGCACATCATGGGCTAAAATTAAACACTGAGCTAATCGATGGCTGGAGCAGAAAGCTCTTTTCTCATTTCATCATTGCTGTTCTAAGTTATGGATGAATTCCCAAGCTGACTCCTTATTTTCCATTCTACTTTTCAGTATTTTTAATATTCATTTTTTAGCTGCAAGGCCAACACAGGGCACTATATTATAATATTATTAGGTGGTGTTGCTGCACTGGGTTTTGATTGTAGTCATGTGAGCATTGTTTAATATACATAGATTTACTTAATATACATATTTACTTATGTGTAATTTGACAGTATTTGCTTCCATGTAATTGGAAAAGTGAGTCATTTAAAATATCAACTTAGTTTTTGGGGTTGGGTGGGCTCACACCTGGCTCTTTAATTTGAACGTTTCATTGTGAGGGGAGGGGGCGAAACAACATTTTTTTCTTTTTAATCAATGGTGCTGAGGATGGGTTAAAAAGTGTATATTGCTTTTAAAAGCCACAAAAGGGGGAGGAGGTCTGATTGGTTGGAATGTCAAGATGTACCGGTATTTGTTTATTTGAATCACTTGTTTGCATTTAAAGTCAAACAAAAAACAGAAAGAAACCTGTCCAGTTTACGCTACTGTAGTTAAATCACTAAGCCAGACAGTTTTTCAGACTAACAAGTTTTTCAAATTACATTTTCTGATACCGTTTGAATGAAATAAGTTGAACAGAAAGTAAAATCAGCTTACTTTCCACTAAGATGATACAATAAACTTGTAGTACTGCCTTGAAAGGAAAGTACCGATGAGCAAATGTTGCAAGCTGCAGTCTTTTTTTTTTTCATTCTGCGATATTGTGAAATATTGGGTTTGCCATCATGCAAGTACAGTCAGCACTCGGATATCCGTTACCCAGATACACGTCAGTCGCGTTTTACCACCCTTGTATTAAGAATAAAATCAATCCCTATTATATATATGTAACAAATTAATGCACTTACCCGTCACACGCGTTTTCTGATACAAAGCCCATCTCTTCAATGTTACAATTTATCAGAATATTCGTCACAGCCCACGTTTTTTTTTTTAATTCTCTCTCATGCCAAATCAGTCTGTCTTGTATTGTGCAGTTACGCAGCGCTTCCTCCAGTTTCACCTGACGGAAATGCAGCCAAAACAAAGCAAACGAGACAAGCTAGGCTAATGTACATTTGTGCAATTTTGCTGCTTTTGTGCATTTTCATTTGCAAGTGAACTGTGACATTAGGGCTTTGTCGAGCACTGTATTCTGCAATTTTGAATACTTACTTGGGATACTGTTTTAATTCTGGAAACTGTTGTTTATTTATCTTTTGGTTTTGCTACATTGCATTGCCTTTTATGTTTTATGCAGTGCATGGATTACATTTAGATTTTATTTTGCTGTCAGGTCATTAATGGGAAATTTTCCATACTGCTACAGCACATACCGGATTTAAAAGTATGTACCTTATTACAGTTAACATGTTGTCTCTTTAGTTTTGGCAAGTGATATTTTCAGAATCATATCGTTCTGAATTAAGGTACTACTGTTGAAAATATAGTACTGTACCAACACAACCAAAACAGTACATCTAAATGGAAGCCTACTTATTTTAAAACACAGTCCTTTCACATGTGTATTTTTGATATTGTATCTTTTTTGTGTTCCCTGAAAAATGGACAAGGGTTGGAATGGGCCAATAATTATAATAATAATTATTATTATTTCATTGGTACTATTTATTAATAAGTTCGAACCCATCTTAATGTCGCTTTAATAGGACCAAGTTGACTTCATCAGGAGTTCCCCAATAAACTGGCAATAAAACACAAAAAGTGCTGAGAACATGATTTTGTTATGGAACTGAAAATAGAATACCCAGTATTGAATTGATTACAATAGTATTCACTATTAAAATGTATTTCAACAATCAGTCTATTACACTGTACAACACATTGTAATACTTAAAACAACAGAACGGCTAGATTGTTCAATACTTTATTATTCAGTATAAGTCATTACTTTATATTTTGAACCTTTCAGTACTGTAGAACAACCTACTTACATGTAAACCTTCCAATCCTTTACCTAATGCTTATAGTCCTATATTTTAGTGATAATAAGGGTGTAAATCAGTTGATATAAACTAGAGTGTAATAATAACCAAGGTGATATTTGCAGGAGCTTATACCATTTCAATGTGGCAAGCATTTCAATGTGGGGTATGCCGAGGGTGACCTGATGTTAGAAGGTTTGATTGTGTTATCTGTTTTTGTTTTTTTTTAAATCTATGTATAAACTGCATTATATTAGATGCTGTTATGAAATTTTTAGCTTTAAAATCACAGGACAAGAAACATAGCGCTCCCTGAATAGCTAGTCATGATGGTAAGTGATCAAGAATTACATTAGCTATATCATCTGCCTTTTTTAAAATCAATGTTCTTATATATCAGTGGAGAAAATGTAGTTACTGCAAATCACATTTACTACTGGATTTTACAGTCGTGTTTTAATAACTCTTGCTTGTCGAGTCAGCACTTTCATAGATATTATTCATGATCCCCTGCTGTTGCCTGCAATGTGTGAGTCGAGCAGTTTTTATTTAGTAGCATTTAGATGTGTTAGTGTCAAAGATTATGTAGCTTCAGATGTCATTTCATTTCATTTGCTTTTTTTTTTATGTTTCCCTTACTATTTTATGATGTTTGCAATCATTCTGGGTGGTTCTGGTTTCTGTTGCGCCAAAACTGAGTTATAATCATTTTAATCTACATCTGCCTTTACCTGGCTTTGAGCTGCTTGGAGCTTGTCTGGAGAATCCAAACTGCCAGGACAGAACAGCCTTTCTCATTCCATTCATGTGACAATTTGACCTTTCAACTCTGCCAGCCCCACCTACTAGTTGAAAAGGCATATTGTCACATGACTGGAATGGAATGATGATGACAGTTTAGTCCTGCCACTCAGGATTCTCTGTAAGCTCAAAGCCATGTAAATAGTAAAGGAAATGTAAAACAAAACAAATAAAATGACATTTGAAGTTATTTACTCATTTAACTTTTTAATTATTCAATTTTTTTCAATTATGTTTTAAATTGTTTCATTGCTACAGTGCCCTGGGATGGCTTTGAATTACTAACATACTTATTAAGGTTCTATTGAATTGTGTGGTTACCTGTTTTGTGTAGTATACAGTTTGTTATTCAGGAAATTACAATGACAGAATATTCATGTGAATTGTGATGTTGAGAGTGAAGCTGGTTGCGAGCCAGTGTGTTTTGTGAAGTCTGACTGTTTCCAGCATCGCTGAAGGGAGTGTGTGGGTTTGCGAACTTCCGTTTTGCTCTCTTACAGTTTCATAAAACCACAAGCGGAAAGAATGACTAAATGTGTTTGTGTGTCTCGGTGGAAGAGTGTGTTATTGTACCTCACCCTGCTATAAAAGTGTATACACCAGCATAGTGAGGACAAAAATGATAGCCCTTAGATAATAACAGTCGTGGATGTGAGGAGGCCATCTATGCTCGTCAGGTTCCTAGTAGC
Source organism: Huso huso (assembly GCA_036884735.1). Lineage (NCBI taxonomy): Eukaryota > Metazoa > Chordata > Actinopteri > Acipenseriformes > Acipenseridae > Huso > Huso huso. Next base: position 10,977,032 of record CM072683.1, on the reverse strand, counting down.
TGACTCATCTCAAAACTCTGGGTCTTAAAGGATCCCAGTGATTCAGCGTCAACAACATGACTAGGGTGCTTTAAGACCCAACTTATTTGAGTTTCCTAAAAAAACAGATTTGCAAAAACTTTTCCAATGTGGAGTTTTTGTTTGGAGTTAGGAATTCTAGGCCTTTTTTTTTTATATCCTAAAATTTCCTAGAATTCTTTTGGCTTACTATTCCTGGGAAATTATGGTAAAGGTAACAAAAAAAAAACAAAAAAACATGGCATCTAAATAGTATAACCATGGGAAAAGAATGGGAAAACGAACTACAAAATTACAACGCACATTTATTGTGGTAAACTTTTATAAGGGAAAGGCCTTGGTCACTAAGATAAAAGTTGTGTTTTTGTACAGTATGTATAATCCTAGTACACTGCAAAAATATTTCCCCACTGGCAGATAATACTGCTTGATTAGATATTTTGTCTCTGAACAGTTGCACACAGCTCTCACACGTCACCACGTTAGTTCGCATTAAATTTCAGACTAGAACATTTTATAATTGTATGTACATTTTTCCCCAGAAACAACAAACTGAATTTTCTAAAACCCAAATCAAGCAGTATTACTTGCCACTGTTGAATGCTACTTTTTCTTCTTACGATATCTTATATTTCAAACATCATTGTTTTACTCACCAGGATAATCATGTTCGCAGTGTACAAGTTTTGTTGCAGTTTCGTTTTACTTCTCTACACAGCATTCAGGATTTCTCCACGTTGAGACTGAATTGAGATTTATACAGTGCATTATGTGGAACAATTTGATTACATTAAATGTTGCAGTAGTCTCGGTAGGACACCATTGCAAAAAAGGGTCCTCATTCAAACGATAGGGACCCTTATGCATGGATCTTGTCCACATAACTGCTTTGATTTTGCTAAAGCTAAAGTATTATTACTGTCATTTTATCTGCATTACATGTAGGCCTACCTTAAATTACGTTTTTTCTTATTATTATTATTTATTAATCCTGAGAGTCACTTTCATCGCTGTCACTTATTAGCAGTTCATTACGCTCAAGCTCCTCCGCGTCTTCCTCAGCTTCAATGGCAATGACAGAGACCTGGCGTTTAATAGAGACAGGCGATTTATTTGAAGTTTTATGGCACCCTTCTTACTATTATATGAGGACCCTCTGTAGGTGCACGTACCGCTTTGGGTGTAAAATGAACGAATAACACCCCCTCATTTGACTTTGATAAGGACGTCTTTTATAGTAGTGCTACTGCAAATGAATCAGTGGAGAGTATTTCACCTGACAATCCCTGTTGCATTGATTTGAAAGCAGTGAGTTTGTCTATGTCGGCAGTTTGAGTCTAGCCCAATGATTTCAACTGTGGACTTGGCCTGTGATCAAGCTATCAAATAGCAAGGATGAGTTGCCTGACAGCTGGCAGGGCATAAAACTCTCGCTGTTTATCTGCCGCGCCATTATCCACACTACAAATAGGAGTTAGGAATGTGCTACTTTATTTATAAGCTTTGATATTGTCAGTGCTGTTGAATCTTCAATTACTGCGTTGTCTGGTACACCCACAGTGACTGTGTTCTCAACCTTCCTGCTTGTTAAACCTGTCACCACGTCCAAGAGTTACGTGGAGGATCCTTTCTGGAGTCATTTCCCCTGGTGCCATGTTCTTCTGCCACGGTCTGTCATCAAATTACAGGTTTATTTCAATTGATTTAGATGGTGGCAGATCTAGTACAAAACGTCACCGTTTGTCAATAAAATATATATACTGTTGCTCTTCAGTAGAAAAGGTGTTAAATTTATTACAGAACGAATCTGGAGTAGTTTTGTTGTAAATTTCACCCATTTATTTAGTTTTTCATTTAAACCTGTACTTTGTCTCTGAGTTTCTAGGGCTGCTGTCCCACTTCAGACACGCTGTTATTACCAGCAACTGAGAGACACTGAAGAGCGTGCACACTTTTATTAAAAAACAAATAACTAACGAACACACAGAACAAACAAAAAAGCACAGTGGCCAAAATAAATGGGTGAAACATACATGGGAAACAAAGGAAGCTGCAGTTTAAAAAAACAAACCCTTTAAATGCGGTTCATTAGATAAATATCAACGATGTGATCTGCAAACAGCTTTCAAATGGTTGTCAATAGGATACACGTGCATTAACATACAACAAATCTACAGTACACCCTCGCTATAACCAACCTGTTGGGGACCAGGCCTTTTGTTCTTTAGATTGAGAGGTTTGTTATAGTGAAAATGAATGATAAACTGTTGGAGTAAGTTAGTGAGATGAGATTGTGAATAAAAGTAGAATTACATGTACCCGTTCGTCACATGTATGCAGTATTCTGCCATTGCTTTATCCAATTCGTTAAAGAATTAAAATGCAGTAAAAAAACTTTTTTTCCAAATCAATCTGACATGAATCGTTTCAAAGTGCACCAAATCTTAATCCCAAACATTTTTATTCAAAATCAACCCGACATTTTTTTTTTTTTTGTTGTTGTTTTTTTTCTTTAATCAATTTTGCTTTACCGTATGGTTGCTGAACAAGCCAAAAAACAGTGCTTTTTGACAACCTATAATATTCACGACAGAGATATATGCCCACTTTACTGCTTTTTTCAAACAACCAATATAGTTTCCAGCTTTGTTGCAACAGAAAATGATTTTTGTTTTGGGAGCAGTTACACAGCGTGCTTTTTATTAAGACGAAAGAGTTGACTTCACTGCGGATATTGAAGAATGGTGTCTCACCAGAGCAATGTGAACACAAACCAGTGCCTTCCTGGCTGCCCATGTTCAACCCACACCCTCATGACAGCGTTATGGCAGGGTTTTCATTGTGTTGTTTAATGCTGCTGCACATATGAGCATATATTTGTATTAACAGTATGCTGCAGATTTAAGGGGAAATCAGAATCTTCGGAGATTACTGTCTCGGCTCTGTGTTTGTAATTGTTAACAGATGTGTTAAAACAACTAGCAGGCTATTGCCCTGCTATCACCTCCAGGTGTCCCACAGCGCCCCCTGCTGTTAGAAGAGTACTTAGTCATTGACTGTAGGCAACTTTTGTTCCACTCTTATTGAAGATTCAGTACTTTTACTAGATCGATGTACCCAAACGGTGGAAACAAAATGTTCCATACCGGTATATGTCCATGTGTTGTACAGTGTAGTAAACTCTAGGCTTTCCATTTAATAAAGGTTAAAAAGGGTGCATGAACATATTTGAACCTGCATATCAGAACTACAATTACTCTCAAGTTTTTCAAAGCTGTTTGTAAATGGTTTTACATTTTATGTAGAAGCAAATTATGATCTTCAATACTGCCTGTAACTGAATATGTTTTGGCAGGAAAATTGAAAATGAGAATGTGCCAGGCAATGGGAGATTTGTACCAGTTTTTAATCATACATATTAAAAGAAGATCCTGCTTTGTTTTGCTTCCCTGTGCAGCAGCACAGTTCTTGTAGGTGACATTTCTAACTTCCTGTTGCTGCAGGTGACACCACGGTCCTTCCTGTTCAGTTCACAGTGTCACCAGAATGTTTCAAATACTCTCTTTACACAATGTAAACAAACTAGAAAGCAAATTAAGTCTGTATTCCTAATGAATGAATGAATGAATTTAATTTAACTGGGTAGTTATTATTGTATTACTGTATTGAACTACTGTGCAGTGTCAAAGTGCTTCACCTGAGTTCAGTTGTCTTCCATACAGGGTTGATAGGTTACCCAGGCTAGATCACTGTGTCTATAGAAGCAAGAGACAGCACCACTTACTGATCTGACACTTCGGATCAAGTTCCTTTAGTTTTTTTTGCTGTACACTTGAGGGTGCTTTTAAAGACACTTTGGCTGGTCTAGCCTCCATTACACATGTCTATGGTTGGTAACTTGAGCTGAAGAGCAGCTCTTGAACGCCTCATCAAAGCAGCACAGACTTGTCCAGTTTTTTTTAAACACAGTATTCCAAAAACATCATACAATGGCAAGGGGACTGTAAAAAAAAAACAAGTCTGAAAATGTAATTTAAATCTATTAAAAAAAAAAAAAAAAACCTTTTCATAACATTGGATAGTGAGTTTCCAGAAATGTCTTTATAGTACGGATAAGATTTGTTTCTTATACTTGACATTGAACACCCAATCATAAAATATTCAATTATGCCATTCTATTTTTCTATAAAATCCCAGTATTGTAAGAAGCAATGTATTGCATTAGTGTGTTGCATTATTCAGAGTCCACATCATGCAAGCAAGTTCAGTCATGTTCAAAGTGAGCGAGAACATGTATGAACACACAAGCACAGCAACCTGCATCTTAAATACCCCTGTAGTACAAACCATAACCCCAAGATTGGACTTATTTATGGCTTGTCTTATCAGATTAAATAAGGCAGTAATTACATCAAGACAGCAATGCTGTTTAATTAGCCAGTCTCTTCCAATTAATTAGCAGGAATTAGATTTTTGTAAACTGCTACACTGATTTTGGGGGGAGGGGGAGGGGGTACATGGGAAACAAAGGAAGCTGCAGTTTAAAAAAAACAAACCCTTTAAATTTGCTTCATTAGATAAATATCAACGATGTGATCTGCTAACTGCTTTCAAATGGTTGTCAATAGGATACACGTGCATTAATGTTTCAGCAACTTAGCTGATCATGACCAGTGACTACACACGAGGCTAAGCATACAGCATGTTTTACTGTCCCAATTGATTTTACAATGCGTGGCTAAGTTTCCATGAGTCATTTTATGAAAGTGACCGCAAGTGACTGCGTGTGATTATCAGGTGTGGAATCTAATCAGCAGGTAGGTGTGTTCCAGCGAGATGTCACGTATAAAAAAGTTCCGATTGTTCACCTCAGGGCTGCTGAAATTCACCAATGTGTGTGAGAGAGAGAGAGAGAGAGAGAGAGAGAGAGAGAGAGAGAGAGAGAGAGAGAGAGAGAGAGAGAGAAAAGAGAAAACAATAGAGAGAATATAGAATTGTTAAGTTGTGTATCATGGTATTTAAAACAAGATTAATTTATCTGACTTTTTACATATCCACCCTTACTCTGGTCCCACTGCAGGGACATGCGAGACTACTCTAATAAACATACTTTCTCTAAGCAAAACAATTTAAAACTTTAAAATGTTTATATAGTAATTGTTAGATCCTGATGTTGTGTATAATGGTTGCATTTAAAACAAGATTAATTTATCCTGTATGATTGCACTTTTTGGAAATATCCACCCTCTAACTCTGGTCCCAGTCACTCAGTTTCCTTGTAACCCATTTCTTTTTTTTTTGGGAGGGTTATATATATATATATATATATACGGACTCAAATTTGTACTACCCTCCACAAAAAAACATACTTTTCTTGAAATAACTTGAAACTGACAAAATAATTGTATCCATTTAAAACTTTTAAAATGTTTATTTTTTTTTATTAGCTATTTATAGAGATCCTGATGTCTAATATTTTGTTGTTTTATATTATTCATGTATTGCATTTTGGCCCCTCTTCCTGACATATGTACCTAACTAGAAGCCTTTCTAATGTCATGACAGTAGGACCATTGTTTTATTCATGAAAATGTATGATTGCACATAACAGTTGATTTGGAAAAGAAAGTATAAGGAGGGTACTTAGGATTGCCCTTCTCTTCCAAATGTTCGGTTCAGATAAACAGTTTGAATAATTCATGAGGACCCATGACCTGTCAGAGCTTTCTATAAGAATGCCTTTTCTTGATTTTTGTGCCTTGTTCAACCCCTGTGCCAGGCGCAGCAAAGTTTTTTTTTTTTTTGACTTGCCAAAAGCTCCAGTTTTGATATATTCTCCCATATATTTTTAGCTTCAGTTTTTTATATATTTTTTTTCAAAAGTGGAGTCCTCCTTTTTTTTTTCAAAAAAGCGACTTTGATTGAGTTCAGCTAGGTCAGTATTCTTTGCAGTTATTCTGATATCCTTCTGTTCATCATTTATAACCCCTTTTGTATATTTCAATGTTAATGAACAGTCTAAATTGTAGCCTGATACTGTTGGTAGCCCCCCTTTGCCCCATGTTCAGTGTGGTGCAATAACAAACATAGTTAATATTAAATGTTGTAGTTGCATATGAGATACTAATTAAAGAAACTAATTAGAACCAAACTGCTAATATCTTTTCTAATACATGAGTTTTAATGGAATATGAATGCATTTTTTGGACACTGGCGCATACTGGACCAATTAAAGAAACTTTATTAAATCTTTCCACCATTTAATTCAGGCCATTTTAGAATATCAGAATCTTTTCATAAAGGCTTTACATCGTTTTCAGGAGGAATGAATTTCAATAATATTCCATATATATTCTCTTTTTTACCAGCACGATTGAGTCTAAGTATTGCAGATACTATCATTTAAATTTGTAAATACAGAAATCCTGATACTGTGACAAGAACACATAGTTAGTTGTAGTGCATATGGGTAGGAACCAAACTGAAATGCATTTTTTGGACACTGGCGCACACTGGGATTGCACGTTGGAAGTGCAGACTCTTAAATAATATTTATTGACCATTGTATACCATTCCATTCACCTCAAGTGAAGGTTTCCAATGGAAACAAAGCAAGGCCAGTCAGTGGAAGCTGTGGATACACAGTTATTTAATACATTCAAGTTAATTCAAAGGAGATGACTACATTTTATAGGAGAGAAGAGCATTTTTTTTGCGTTACTTTAGCATGACCTACATGGTACATGCAGTGGCAGTCAAGGGGTTAAAAATATCTGAGTAGAATGCAGCCCTATTTCCAGCATGGCAATTCAGTAAAAGGGCAGATTAATCCCAGGTAAAAGTGAAAGAAACGTTCAAGGGGATTGATTGTTCGATGGCTTGTGGGGCGGTCAGGAAGGCTTGGTGTTTCCATGCTGTCTGCAGGGAGTGTGGAGGAGGCTTGGCGGAGCTCCAGTGAAGAGTGCCAGCTCCCCCACTCCTCTCCCTCTCTCTCGCATTCCCACAGCTGCGCTCCCAGACACACCCTGCATGGTGGATCATTAACCCCTCACTATCCACACCAGACCTCAATTCAGTGTACCTGATGACCTGGATGCCATCCATATTGAAGTCAACCAGATACAGCAATGACCGGGACTATATTGTGCTGAAATTCTAGTTTTTGGATTGGTTTTCTGGCATAAGACCATACGTTGTTCTTGTGCATGTTTTCATGTTTTTCTAGAACAAAATAATGACATACCTGTGTGCACTTTCATTATCATTCGTGTTTTTGAAAGAAGTTTGCTGCATTAAATTAAAACCAAGGTAGTCCCAGATTAAATCTTTTGCAAACCGTTTTCAATACCTTTGTACTTCCTTGCTCGTTTTTTACAGCCCCAGTAACCAACACCTTCTTAGTCTGGAACCAGTCCGCTTTCCTGTTGAATTGCTTGCATCCAGTTACATGCTTTGACATAGAAGACAGTTCTGAGGTGAAATGACTTGGGAAGTGTGTCAGGCTTCCTGAGAGTAAGGCATGAACTTTCTTTAACCCAATCAGATAAAAAAAAAAAAAAAAAAAAAAAAACTAAACAAATAAACATGTGCTACTTTCAAAAGTACGCATTTGAAAACTGCAAATGAAAGTCCATGATACTATGTGGCATTATTTTGTTAGCTCCAGCCACTATTAAAGATCATACATTGTACCTGAAAACCTAGGTACCCTCTTTCCTGTGCTTTTTATTTTTTATTTTTACCCAGTTGTATAGCTTATGGTATTGGAATTGTATATTCAGCCATTTCTACATTCTTCAGGCTTTTAAAACCAATTTCCATTCAGGTATATTATTTAACAAATTCGGTAATAGGTCTAAGCACACAAGCAGTTAATGGCAGGAACAACAACTTTCTGCAGAGTCCTGTCTAATACCACTTGAGCTGGGAATAAAATGCTTATTTATTTTGGCACACAATCTGAAAACATGAGCATATGAATATGTGTATGCAGTTGGACATGCTGGTTAAACCACTAGATATTTCAAACATCCTGCCACTGCAAAAGACTGTTGTGTTATCAGTGTTGAACATCGCTGATGTTTATAATTTCTTCAAGTTATTTTCAGTAATAAAAAGAAAGTTTTGCTTCTGTCTCTTGTCTCTTTTTGATTTTTTCCTTTGGTTTTCATGTCAGTTTTCAGTTGCTTCATATAGTTTGAACAACCAACACCGTTGTGATTGTATCAGCAAGCCAGCATTACTTTTCCGTGATATGTCAAAATGTTAAGAATGCATCAAATAAAAATAAAATTAATGTGAGATAATGACCTCCCTACTCGGAACCTAATAGATTGAGATGAACCATCAGGTTTAGGATTTTTAATTAAAATACTTAATAAAGAAAAACAGGAGGATTCAATGCTACCAGCTCAACCACTGGAAGCAAAGCACTTTATCGATTTGAGCGACACAGAGATCAACTAGCCGTTGAGATGTCAGTGTTTTATCAGAGTATGGAAACGTGTATCTGCTGTGTAAGGCAGCCAAGATGGCCCTGGCCTACCCTCACCAGGCTATCACATTTTACATTTCCAAAAAATACAGTAAGATGATATGATGTTGACAGCAAAATTCCAGAATGAGAACATTTCACTCTGGGTCCCGAAAGTCATTGTAAACAGCCACTGTTGCTTGTACTAATTAGATAACCTTGGTTAGCACTGCTTTCAATGGACAGGTGTCTGTGTAACAAGCTGTATCTCATGAAAGCTCATTGTTTAACATGAGTCGACAAAGAGCAACTGCACGCTGAGCTTGTTGAAAAGGTTCTGCAGATATCAT
>CM072683.1:10815892-10967691 GCA_036884735.1 Huso huso | reverse complement strand
ACTACACTGCTTGTTACTGCTGGGAAAGGGCTGTTAATCCCAGACTGTTAGCTATTGGGTTGTTATTTTTTATTAAAAAATTTGGAATCGCCATTATTTTTTTCATTTTTCTCCCAATTTGGAAAGCCCAATTTTTTTTTTTATTTCAACTGGCTCACTGCTGCCACCCTTCAAGGCTGACTGGGAGAGATTTGAGATGGACACACGCCCTCCCAAAACGCAGCCAGCCGCCCGCTTTTCACTCTGCAGGCCCGCAATGCAGCCACCTCAGAGCTACAGCGGGAGGACCACGCAGTTCGGGCAACTTACAGGCAGGCCTGCAGGCGCCGGCCAGTCTACAGGGTTGCTGGTACAGCGGTGAGCCGAGACACCCTACCGACCTAAGCCTCCCCACCCGGCGGTGCTTGGCTGGTGTGCGCCGCCCCCTGGGAACTCCTGTCCACGGTCGGCAGTGGAATAGCACTGGACTCGAACCAGCGACCTCCAGGCTATAGGGCGCATCCTTCACTCCATACGGAGTGCCTTTACCGGATGCACCACTCGGGAGCCCCCGGTTTATTTTTTTAATAACATTCATTTTCTTGAAGTGGTTTACATATTTCCAAAAAATATGTAATGGTGGCAGCCTTTCCTGTGAGCGTACTGGGTTTTTGAGAGAAAAGAAAAGGCTTATTTCCCAGGATCTGTTTATAGTTAGTATTTCAGTTAAAAAATAAAACCAGATTTTATCCCCAACATGAAAAAAAAAACATCTTGAAAGTGAAAACATCCTGAAAGTTATCATTTTGAAATGTTTTGTGCTTGTTCCAAATCCATAGGTGGGTAAGCTTTGTCCTACTATACTGCTTTTGAAAAATTATTTCACTGCAAAGTTATTCTTAATACAAAACCCAAATACTGTTATCCAGAAATATACACAAACAGTGACTTTCTCCAGTTTAAAAGAAAATGTGTTTCCTGCAGGACAATGCAAGTTACGAGGGACCAGTTTGTTCAGGACCCTGCAGTGCTGAGGGACGCACTGAGGCAACGGAGAGCTGCCAACTACAACAGGAGAGGGTGAGGAACAACACTTATTGCAACACCTTCCCCTCTACTGCCACTAGAACATATTAGTTGCTAACCCCAATTACAACCATATTGAAATAAATACGTAAGCACAGATTTTTTTATGATAGACTACTATGTTATAAAAGAAATCCACAAGATGAATTCTAGTGATAAAACAAAGTGAGTCACATGACATGCATAAATTGCTATATTTTACCTTGATACATTTACCTTAGGAAGTACCTTGTTACGCGGCTCAGGCAGAACTTGCTTTAAACTCCAACAAGACGTGTTCATGATAACACTCTGCAGACTAAAATCAACTCCAGATTGCCATGAAACTGAAGGTGGCCAAATGTGATTCTGCTCATTTTGATGCGCCATGGTGCACTGGATGCACTCTGTAAATACTTACCACCCTTATACTCACCTGGGCCTCCAGTAAAATCTGTGCAAAATCTCCATACCCCAGGGCTTATAGTGCTGCCCTCATTGCCATCACTGTCATTGGATAGACAGGCGCATCACAGAATGGCTGGAGCAGCACACAACAAGAATTGAAACGCAAAAGGGATACTGTTCTGCACACGCCAAGGAGGGATGAATCTGTTTTTTTGTTTCATATATTCCTTGTATGAGTCCTCTGTCCTCGCGTCTGTTCAGATTCAAGCCGACATGCCAGGGAAGTGCTGTGGGTGCAACAAAAGGCGGGGGCCAGAGCAAGGAGACTGCAGGAGCGCCGCAAGAAGGAGGCCAACAAGAGCGGCCGGGCCAATCACAACCGCCCGGGCCATGGCAGACAGGAAGAGGAACAAGGGCATGATCCCACCATGAGGGCTGCTAGGATGGGCCCTGCTGGAAACCTGCATCTCCTCCACACAGCACAGACACTCCAGCAGCTCTACATCCTGAGAGCAGTGGCAGTAAAACAAAGAGGGGTTCCAGTTGAGATGAACTGTGAGCAACTTGAGTTCTCTCAGCCACGCTCTTTATTGATTTTGGGTTGTATGTTTTTTGTGTAGGAGGAGCTTGGACTAGTGGTTGTTACCATGCTGAGGACAATGTGCTCCAATGGTTGAAAATGAAGGATGAGAAAACATGTCTGAAGCCACAGAGCTGTGGGCTTAGAAGGCAGTGGTGGCTTGTTAAACTGGCCTGTTGAAATCCTAGTGCATCCAGTCTCCAACAGCATGACTCCAGATTGAGACCGGCTTTACATGAAAAATTTAAACCGTTCCATTTCAATGAGAATAAGGCCAGATTCTGATGTAATAAATGAAACAACATGTTTTCATGTAAAAAAATGCATTTATTTACAAGTGGAGGGTGTAAACATTTCCATTGTCTATTGTCTATCAATATTACACAACAAATGTTGGCGGAAGAGTCTGGCTGGGGTCCAATCTGAGACTATGTTCCTGGTGCTATTGCTTTGGAGGGTTTAGGACAGGATCGACAGACTGGAAGCAGGTTGCCTGGGTGGTTCTTCACACACCCCTGTACCCTAAACACAGCAACACAGCAGCCAGACATGCACAAAGATCTTTTAATAAGCCTCTGTAAACATGTCATGAAAAGTGCTGACGATTCTTAAATACACTTTTACACTTAAAATTTTACACTTACATATGGTGTGTGCTTACTATATTGTTTTATCAGAAATCAGACATGGTTGATAATCCAGTTAGTTTACATTTTTCAAAGATAGTCTTCAGGACACAATCTTCCTCCATTTTAAAACCTGCTTCCTACAATGTGAGGCACAAAAGCACCTGCTGTTGCTGTTGCTGTACTTGCAGAAGATTTTGTAAGACTGAAATGTGATTGGAAACACAGAGGGTTGTTGGAAGGTGTTAAGCTTCCACAGTATGTAAAAACTATTTCAAGCACTAGAAATCCATTCATTACAATTTCATTTTGATTCTGTAAAGCAGTCTGCTTCCAGTGTGAAACTACAATAAGAAACATAATGTGCTCTAGTGCATTGTCGCGATGGGAGGTATAATGGTGTTTTCTCAGAAATAGTTTGTGTTAGATGATTTTTGGCTTCTTTCTAAGTGAGTTTCAAATGTACAATTCCATGCAGTTACAGTTTTAGTGGTCAGAGTATCCCGAGGTCCAGGACTAAAGGTTATGGTTTCAGACCAGAAACCATTCCATAATGTTTGCTACATAATTAAGTCATCAATAGTCGACTCATGGCAAGCCCAATATTTTTGTGGTGATGGATCTGCCAGTCTGTCATAATAATTTATTTAACAACATTTGGAAGTCCTGACATGCAATTAGGTTTAATATATTGACTAATAAAACAGAAAACTTATATATATGAATGGAAAGGGCAGTGCAGAAAAGAATGTGGGTTCAAGCGGCTTTGGTCACAGAGATCTGTCATAGTAGCAGTCATAGTCACAATTACTTTAAAAAATACATCCATCACAATTGGTTCCATGTGGTACCTGTCCTTTGAAAATGTAATCTTTAAGGACATTCTTAAGTATATACATTTGATGCCCTTTAACTGTCATGTTGTTTGGACAAGCTGTATTAGCTCCAGTCCTAGTCATTATGGAACAGCAGAAACTCAAGTCACTTGCTAACTGAAACCAACATTAGTCAAGATTATATGCACTCACTGGTACAGAGGGACTGGACGTTAACGGCTGGCACACGAATGTAAAGCTCTGACTGCATTGTGAGAACGTGTTTTTCACCAAAACGCATGGTGGGAACAGGATCAATTGTATTTTTCAAGGGATGACCTTTTTTCACGTTAAGAAATTATTTGAAAGAAATGTACAGCAGTATATGTGCTCACCTCCGAGAGATAGCATGTGCATGTGCTGGTCTTTTAATAAGTGTTGTGTTTACTGCTGGTGAATAACATACACTTGTTCTGAAATTATTAGCCAACATAATGCAGAAGTTTGAAGTTCAAGATACCTATAGCAAGAAGTGCGGTCGACACCATCACACAGTGGAGAGCAGAGTCCCTCTTACAGGCTCCTCACCTGAAGCACAATCACTAAGGAAGCTCTAGATACTGTAGGTTGGAGCGAAAGTGACCAGAAACACACACACACACACACACACTGCTAGGATATACTGAAGGATGACTTTGTTATTTTTACATAGTAACTTTACCTCCATTTTTTTTTTGCATATAAAGATAAATTCACATCATATTGACATGTTTAGTGCAGGGACACTGAATTCAGCCCGGGACTGGCAATATCCTGTGGCAGGATCACATAGGAGCAATTTACATGGTAACATCAAGCAGTGTTAATACACCATAAGGTGGTTCTGTATGTTCATTTAGGTGTACAAGTTTGCATTTAAATAAAGGTGTACAAATCCCTAATAACAGATTCTATATTCACAAAACTTCCTGGCTATTATCAGATCTCTGCATACAAACTTTTTACTTAATCAATCAAAATAGAATTTAAAAAGAACACAAGTTTCAAATCTGTAATAAAATATACATTACACAATGGCAGGGATCCTCCTATTGATTTCAATGGGTTATGTGACATAGCCATGGCAACTTGTCAGGACATCATCAAGGTTCTATTTAAACCTATTTTTAGTTGTTGTCAGTTTCCAATGACCTCAGTAATCTCAAAATTGGCTTCACCTGGTGCCTCACAACACACCTCGAGATGCAGCAATATCCCACAATGACTCTCGCCCGGTTGTGCCATATTGCTTCATTTCAAAGAGTGTTAATTGAATGGTACAAAATGTGTGTTGAATTTTGTCTATTTGTGTTAAACGCTGCTTGATGCTATGCAAAAACACAATGACCATCACTGGTCTAATATTTCTGCCATACTCTTAGTAATAACATTATTAGTTATTGTAAACTTCTCTATTGAGAAAGTTGGGTAACACAAAAATCGAGTTTCCTAAAAAGACTTTGTTCTAATAAGAACATTTCAAAAGCTGAGAAGCTGTTAACAGACACCTTACACTATTACACTATTCAACGATTCGGTCACCTGGGGCCTGTTTTGCATTACTAAATATCCCTGAATAATCTCTAATCACATGCAACAGATTTTAATAGCAATCCCTCACACATGCAGTGGTAGCTAAACATTATTGGGCGGGATATTTTGCTCTTCACTTTACCCCAAAAAGCATTTCTGAAATCAGTGCTGATTGTATTAATTTTATCAAAATATTGTACCTTTCTTATTGTAGTCACATTTAGGGGTACCAAAAAAAAATCAAATGTCTCACCCAGTCATTCTGTCCTAGTACTCTGGTGGTGGTGGGCAGTGTACCTAAATGCATGTGAGAGATGGGTTTATGTCTCTTGCAGAAGCTGACAGAAGGCAACTTTAGAGGGCTGCGCTAAAGAGCCCTCAGAAGTCTTCATTTGTTAGCGCTTGTTAACAAAAAATCAAACAAAGGCTGTTGCCTTTACACTGTCATCAATAGGAGCAACAGAGGCTGCTGCTAGCACTGTTAGAATCCGAGTGTGAGAGGAGGGGTCCCCTCACACAGAAGCCCTCAGAAGCAGGTGCTGGTCCCAGAGACGCATGGGAGAGAGACAGCCGGTGAGATGAGTCGCCCATCCCAACTTCATTTGCAGCCTGAATGGAGCTGAATTCAGCTGTCTATTAGTAATTGGTTCAGTACAAAACAAATAGCATGTTAGTGATTGTGATAGGCACACCTCGTCCCTGTATTATTATTTGTATATTCATTATTATTATTATTATATTTGTATTTGATTGGGAAAGCTGTGTTTTTTATTGTTCGCTTTGTTTATTAATTTAAAAACTCTGTGAATGTGGCTGGAGCCTCAATAAGGTTGTGTTTATTGATAATTAATTAAGGCTCCAGCCACAGCTTAAAAGAACCAGCTCCAGGTAATGGGGGGAGATTTTCCTTTGAGTTAGAGACGGAGGACGGTTTAGGACGGAGATCATACATCCGGCGCAACTGCTACCGCTGTACCACCCGGTATTTGTTTCTTTATGTTTTTTGGCCATCGAGCCCTTTTGTTTTGTTATAAGTGTTTTGTTTATTGTTTGATTTATTATTAAAACCCGAAGCAACGCTGCCTCGTTTCCCTACCTACCTTTGCCTTTGTTTTGTATTGCTTCTTCCTGGTCCGGACGTCGTACTGCAACCGCTCTGTCACATATGGTGGCAGCGGTGGGATAAACGCCCAGGAGCCGGACCAGGAATACAAAGGGCGTTTTTTTTCAAAATTGTTTTTGTGGAAAAGTAAATAAAAAAAAAAAAAAAAAAAAAATGGAAGGAACTGGAGACGGCTGCAGTGAGCTGGAGGATCTCCCTCGGGCAGGTTGGAGGACCAAGGTTGGTGCCTTGCCTGCGGGGTGTATGGGCACAGTGGCTGTCTGCCCCTTCCAGGAAGAGGGAGGAGGAACCAGCCCAAAGGGAGGAAGGTGAGGAGAAGGAGGCAGAGAGGGGGAAGTGAGGAGGAAGCAGAGGGAGCCAGGTGGTGCACCATGTGCATTGCTTATGGGCATGAGGGCGAGGACTGCCCAGAGCAGGAGCCGGGGAAGAGGAGCCAACGTCCTGCGCCTGAGTGGGAGGAGAATGTCCCTGCGCCTGAGTGGGAGGAGCCCGACGTCCTGCGCCTGAGTGGGAGGAGCCAGGCGATCCTGGCGCCTGAGTGGGAGGGAGCCCGGCGTCCTGCGCCTGGAGTGGGAGGAGTCCAACGTCCTGCGCGCTGGTGGGAGGAGCCGTCCTGCGCCTGGGTGGGAGGGAGCCCGAACGTCCTGCGCCTGAGTGGGAGGAGCCCGACGCCCCTGCGCCTGGAGTGGGAGGAGCCCGAGCGTCCTGCGCCCGGTGGGAGGAGCCCGGCGTCCACAGCCCAAGAGGGAGGAGTCGGGGTCCACGGCCCAAGAGGGAGGAGTCGTGCGCCCACGCCCAAGAGGAGGAGCGGTGCATCCCATGCCCGAGAGGGAGGAGTCGCAAAACCCAATGGCCCGAGAGGGAGGAGTCGGTGCCTCTGTCGGAGGGCTGGCCAACCCCTATTTTTTTGGGGGGCAGGCGTGAAGCTCAGGCTCCAGCAGCATGTTTTTGCTGCTGAAGGGGCCAAAGCGGAGGCATCGCCACCAGCCTAACCGCTGTCGGGAGGGCCGCGCCACCAACTAACCCGCTGGCTGTCGGGCGCCACCGCCACCTAACCCGCTGTCAGAGGGCGGCGGCGTAACAGCTCTAACCCCGCTGGCGAAGGGGCCAGCCAGCAGTGCCACCGGAGGAGATGAGCTGCTGTTCCGCCGCCACCACCGAGGGAGGAGCAGGGCTGCCTCTGCCTCCACCACCACCACCGAGGAGGGAGCAGGAGGCTGCCTCTGCCTCCCACCGCCCTACCAGGAAGGCAGGGGCTGCCTCTGCCTCCACCGCCACCACCGAGGGGAGGGGCAGGGCTGCCTCTGCCTCCGCCACCACCAGGGAGAGGAGCAGAGCTGCCTCTGCCTCCTGCACCCGAGGCAGGAGGGCCTCTGCCTCCCACCACCAGGGGAGGGGCAGGGCTGCCTCTGCCTCCACCACCACCACCCGGGAGGCAGGGCCTCTGCCTCCCCCGCCACCACCGGGAAAGGCAGGGCTGCCTCTTACCAGTAACCGAGGGAAGGGCAGGCTTTGCCTCCACCACCACCATGTGGGCAGGGCTTCTGCCTCTGCCTCCACCACCCAGAGGAGAGGCAGGGCTACTCTGCCTCCACCACCCGAGAAGGGCAGAGAGCTGCTCTGCCTCCCACCACCACCACCGAGGGAGAGGCAGGGCTGCCTCTGCCTCCTACCACCAGGGGAGAGGGCAGGAGCTGCCTCTGCCTCGAGAATCATGCTGCTGCCCGTGATCGCCTCGGTCGCTGCTGCTGCCGTCGCCCTGGGGTGTCAGGGATCCTGCTTCGCCTGGGGTAGCCAAGGGATCCTGCCGCCTGGGGTGCGCCAGGGATCCTGCTCCGCCTGGGGTGTGAGATCCTGCCATAGGGGTGCATCAGGATCCTGCTTCGCCTGGGGGCCAGGGATCCTGCTCGCCTGGGTGTTGAGGTCCTGCTTCGCCTGGGGTTGCTATGCTGTGGCGGGCCCCGGAGGAGCTGCGGCCATGAAGGGGAGGTCAGAGACCAGTTCCCCGCAGCAGTTTCGCTGCCGGAGATCGTGGTCGGAGCCCCACGGAGGGGATGCCGGCCATGAAGAAGGGGGGGGAGGTCAGGAGACCAGCTTCCCAGCCGCAGACGTTCGCGGCAGGATAGTGTGTGGGGGAGTTCCTGGAAGAGGGAGCTGCCGCCACGAGAAGAGTTGGGGGTGCGGACCTCCCACCATGGCCACCCTTATGGACACTGTGCTTCCCCTCTTCCGGACGTTGAGACTGAGGGGGAGGTGGCCGTGAGGCCATGTGTGCTACGCATTGGGGGGGTGTGTGATAGGGTACACCGTCCCTGTATTATTATTTGTATATTTCAGATTATTATTATTATATTTGTATTTGGTGGGAAAGCTGTGTTTTTTTATTGTTAGCTTTGTTTATTAATTTAAAAAACCTGTGAATGTGTGGAGCCTCAATAAGGTAATTGTTTTATTGATAATTAATTGGCTCCAGCCACAGCAAAAAGAACCAGCTCCAGGGTAATGGGGGGAGATTTTCCTTGAGTTAGAGACGGAGTGGACGGTTTAGGGCGAGATCATACATCCGCTACTACCCTGTACCACTCATTATTTGTTTCTTTATGTATTTTTTGGCCATCGAGCCCTTTTGTTTTGTTATAAAGTGTTTTGTTTATTGTTTGATTTATTATTAAAACCGAGGCGCAAACGCGCCTCGCTTCCCCTACCTACCTTTGCCTTTGTTTTTGTATTGCTTCTTCCTGGTCCGGGACGTCAGTACTGCAACCGCTCTGTCACAGTGATATACATCTTTTTTACTAAATTATAGCTATCAGTAAATGAAAAAGTTCACTGAGACATACTCTGCAGTATGTATTCTGACAGACAGTCAAGCACGTCTCCATATATCCCCAGATTCTGGTATGGCAACAACTTGATATAGCAAATGTCCCAAATTTAATCACTTGTGCATAAGCATTCTGAACTATTTAATCAGATCAATAAAAGTAAAGACTTCAGAGCCTAGCAACATGCAAACATGAGCTGGCTACGAAGTAAAGAAGTACAAGCGGTCTTGAATACGAGGGGAGCGGATATGCTTTTGTACACCTGCTGCATTCAAGTTCCTTTACCAGTAAAAATGAACTGCATTACTGCCACATTGTTTTAACCACTGAACATACATGAATGAGGCAGATTTACTTGATGCTTACAAACCACCCCCCCATATGGATGCTTCTATTATGTGAAAAGCAGACAATATATTGTGAAGTATTGTAAGGCCCATTGGGAAATACAGCCTTGTGGATTGCTCACCCAGTATGCTTCGCTTGCAGAGCGGGCAGGTCTGCTGCAGGAGGAGCCAGGGATCGACACAGTCTCTGTGGAACTCGTGAAGACAGGGCAGCACCCGTAGACACTGCACAGGGGAGCAGCACACACATGCACGCACACACACACACACACACACACACACTGTACATCAGCAGGGATAGAAACGGACAGCAAGAGGCACATGCCTGCCACTGACACAAATCTGCTCAAATATTTCACTGCAGAAAGAAACTCCCTGCTGATTCTTTGAAGGTAGAATGGGGATACTTTTTTTCCATGTTCAAATACAATCTAATTAAAGTGAATACCAATTTTAAACAGTTAAACACATCTACCTTTACAGTAAGAATTTTGTTTAAAATGTCGTTGTCAGATGGGTACATGGTTTGGGTGTAACCTGTTTTTTGTGAAACTGCTCCAGACACACGGCACAGTTCTCCGTCTCTCCTCCCTGCTCCTGCGCACCCAGCGGGTGATACTGTCTGGTTTTCAGAGCAGCCAGATGCTTCACAATGTCGTGTTTTGGGTGTAACTGAAAACAAGAGGATTAGATCCCAAATAAAAAAAACACTATTGTGCCACCCAAAACAACTATACCTTCCTATAGTATGAAGTAAACTAGTGCATTTGGGTGGTACTATATATATAAAGAAGAAAGTTTGTCTGTCTGTCTGTTCCTTTATGCATTCGGACCCCGCAGGAGCCAGTGCAACCAGACTTTGCATGGCCTCCTCTTTCATCCAGGGGAAGGTCCAGGGCTATGTTTGGATCCAAATTTTTGGGATGACAGTGTGGGCTAGACAGGATTGTCATTGCAAAAGCACAATTCTTTTGCAATTCCTTCAGTGCAATAAGGTACTGTGTGTGAAGAATTTGTAAATCAATTTTAGTATCAAAACCACCCTTTGCATTTGCCTTGTCTAATAAATTATAAACGGAAATTAAACCTAATGACTGACCCAGTAGCAAGTACTGTATGATGTAATAAATTAATAAATAGAACAGCATGTTGGGGTTCAATAATGGCACACCCTGGGTGTATTTATTGAAGAGACCTAATTGATAAACGTACCTCCATATCTTCATTTGATTGGTAATGCCTGTACTGCCAGCGAGCCTGAACTACGACCCCAGTGCACAAGATCAGAGCTACCAATAGGATAGTGTTCCAGAGCTGCTGGAGGTATTTCTGTGAGAGAAAGAAAAAAAGAAACCACTGTAATCCTTAATGCCAGTAATAGTGAATCCATCTGGGGCTGTCTATTCATAACTAAACGACAGCCCAGCAATACCAAAACATGACCTATTTACTATCACTGTGTGGGACATTTGTGAAGTTAAATCAAAACATCTTTAAAAGACTATTCTTTCATTTTCAAGTCCTGTCCATTTCACAGTTTATTTTAAATGAACTGCGTACTCCTTGCTTCACGGCTTTTCTTACCTGGACCTGTGAGTTGGTCTCTCCAGTGCAGATCACGCCCTGCCACTCCCCGTACAGCCCGCTCCGGGACCAGCCGCAGCTCGACCACAGGGTCAGCGTTGCCCCCTGCAGCACAGGAGGGGCACATCAGAAGAGCTACACAGCTGGGGTTCACTTTGTCAAAATCAGCGTATCTCAACAATGCTGTTGTTTAAAATGCAGTCTACATCATTTTTACAGATGTAAATATATTGGAGAGACCCGCAGGCGCTGCTAGATGTTTGACTTTGATGATCTTGGTACACAAAACGTACTTCTACTATTACTGCTAATAATAATATAATAGTAATAATACGAGGCACAAAGTATTAGTTCAAGGACTGATCTTTCACCTGATAATCTAATCTCACAACTTCCCCAGGTCTTGCAGTCTCATGCTGTATTAGCCTCCAGACAGCATGATTAGTCACGTCTGGCTTCAGGATTTCATACTTCTCAGTCACTGATAGATGAAATGGTAGCCGTATCAGTCCAAAGATGATTGACAAAGAGAAGGAGATGTGATACCTTTTATTGGACTAAACAAAACAAAAATCACAAGCTTTCAAGACCTCAAAGGTCTCTTTTTCAAGTGAAAGAAGAGACCTTTGAGGTCTTGAAAGCTTGTGATTAAGTATTGTTTAGTTGGTCCAATAAAGGTATCACATCCTCTCTTTGTCTATAATCTCAGTCAAATCTTCATCTCTGGCGTATATCAAATGGCTTTGAAAGCCAGCAGCTTGCAAGTATTTCTATCAGTTAGAATAGTTTGCACTATGACAGTCCAATGAGTTAATTCTTAGAACATACACTGCTGTGCAAAAGTTGCATTTTTCTACTCTGATGTATTATGAGCATTAACAATTTACTCAAAGCCTCCTCTAGTGTTTTCTACTATTATAACAACCTTGACTTGCATAAAGAAGAAAAACATTGAGTGAAATAGCTTGCATCACTTGATTTTCAAGATGTGGTATCCGAAGCATAATCAACAAGTACAGAGAAACATCATCTGTGATTTGACAAACCCAGGACTGGAAGACCCAAAAAGCTGTCTAACAAGGATGAGCAATACTTGAAGATACTATCCTTAAGGAATAGAAAAAAGACAAGCATTGAATTGACAACAGAACTGGCAGAAGGCACAGGTGTCGTTAGTGTTGTGGAGAAGTTACAATAAAAATTATTTAAAAAATAAAGCAAATAAAAAAGAGCTCAGTCCTGTTTCCTTTGTAAACATCTGAACTAAAAGTAGCCTAATAATTTGATGTCGTCAATTCAAGTTCTGTACGTGACTCGCCCCACTTATTAAAAGAGCACCACAAACACTGCTTCTGTACGTGACTCGCCCCACTTATTAAAAGAGCACCACAAACACTGCTTCTGTACGTGACTCGCCCCACTTATTAAAAGAGCACCACAAACACTGCTTCTGTACGTGACTCGCCCCACTTATTAAGAGTACCACAAACACTGCTTCTGTACGTGACTCGTCCCACTTATTAAGAGTACCACAAACACTGCTTCTGTACGTGACTCGCCCCACTTATTAAGAGTACCACAAACACTGCTTCTGTACGTGACTCGTCCCACTTATTAAGAGTACAACAAACACTGCTTCTGTACGTGACTAGTCCTGCTTATTAAGAGTACCACAAACACTGCTGCTGTTTCAGTGCTACTCTTCAAGCCACTTACTAACTTTAGTAAAGGAGATGACCTGCACTTGAGGCAATTATTGATATAGAAATGTAAATATAATATATATAGCTCTTTTCTTAGCTCCTGATCGTCTCACCAGATTATCTTGGAGGATGGATTTATAGGTGATTTTTGCAGTTGCTCGAAGACCTCTGCAAGGGAAGAGAAAAAGAGTAAGCCAGGTGTTCAAATAACTGACCCCTCACACAACAGCCCCTGATCAGGACCTCCCACAAAACAGCTCCTCAAACACACACACACCCTGACCCTACTTATATCACACCCTTCCCCAATTATGTAAGCATACAGTCAATCATTTTATATCATGATATGTTTAAAATACAGCGCATTAATGTATACCCTTATTAATCCTGGTAGTAAGATTTTTTACAAAGACTACTGAAGGTCAAAAATAAAAAAAGGGAGTAGCCTTTTCCCAAAGGTTATATTTCTTATATCAACAATGCTTTACTGGAACCTTCAATAAAGATGATATTTTAACATGACAGTATAAGGGAACAGTTTTCTTAAATATGCAAAAAAATAATTATATATGATAAAATAAATAAGGGTACTGACCCTTTTATAACGTGGTGGTGGAGCCACTGTGCCAGATTATTGCAATGTGAAGGACTCTGTCCAGATGTGTTGGAACAGACTTTTAACAATAGGATGCTAATTAATCAATACCATGTCCAGTTAAAAGAGTAGTCTGGAGCTAGCATTGTAGCACCCTGTTGGGTATTATATGGTATGTATTAGCCAATCTGCTTTGTGGCTTAAGGTTTTAGAAAAAAATCTGAGCAGCAACCAATAACATACCATGCCGTTTTATTTAACAAACAGCCTGAATGATTATTTCTAACTAATATTGACTAACACGACGCACATGAAACAGAAATCATTTTTGTACACTTTATCTCCTCTTGAATGATTAATTAGTAGTTCACTTTTTAAGTGACCGAGGTATTCAGTTTTAATTTAACAGGTGTTTGTTTAAATAATGCGAACTGTCAGGTTTTACCTCAAGAGGGCGCCGATAAGTTTAGTGACATTTTCTGACGTCTGAATCACAACTACTGGCTTGGAGAGCACCTGGGAGAGGTCCATCTGAAAGTGAAAGAGCAATAAGCAGATCAGACACGGAGCCAGCTAGCTGGGCTCAGAGCTCACATTCCCTGGGAGAGCAACATGGGAACACACTCATTCCCAGGGCTATGTAGTGACAACAGCTGAAAGAAAAAAAAAAGTGCAGAGCAAAACTGCCTTGTCTGAATTGATTTTCATCCAGGAAGAGACCGTCCAAGAGTGGACCTGGTTTGGGCTATCCATTCTGAAGACACATGTGGAGGCACCATAAGCTTTAAGAAGAACTGTGGTTGACATCTGAATAAATCTGAACAAATCCACTAAATTTGTGTCAATAAGGCAAAAGAGTTTAAACAATAATGTAATCTATGCCATTGATATATATATATATATATATATATATATATATATATATATATTTGCATGACCCCTCTTTGTGCAACAGTTCCTGAGAATGAAGCTCTTTGATCAACCTGCTGTGCAATGGGACTTATATTCTGTGTTAATCTTGGGATCCCTGGCATGACAATGGTTTTAGATCATGGGGTTGAATCGAATGATACCTCTCTGATGGTGTTCTGGTTCAGAGCCAGGATGAGCAGGGCAGAGGCTCCCAAGACAAGGGCTCGCTTCATCTGCAAACAGAAACACACTAAGTGAGAGCAGAGCACACAGCAGGGGAGGGGAGCTGGGAACATCAAAAACAGAAACACACTGTGTAACAGCATATAGCCATCTAGCATGTCCCTGTACTACTATTTATTTAAAAAGCACAGCTGCAAAGATCATTCCTAACCAGCCTTATCTAAAGCTCTAAGGACATGCAGTATAATTGTATACTGCATCTCCCTAAAACTGGGGTGTTTATCAGGATAAGCAGCATTTTCCACACATCTGAGTGAGAGTAATCCAGCTCGATTGTCACATGTGGTAGATCTCTGTCATCCACGAAATGAGGTCACATTGCTTTGGCTATAAATATAACCTTTCATTGAGCTAGAGTTCATTGTGAACTCATTTCAAGCTCTTTCCAAATATTTCCAATCACACATCAATCAAAAACACAGTACAATTACCCCCAGGTCATGAGATGAGCCTGTGGCCCCTGATATTGGCAACATTTAGATTTCACACCTTCAGGAGTCCAGCCGGTGGGGGGGTGTATAGATGTATATAGTTTTGTGATTAGCTGATTTGGTCAAGTGTTTGAAACAGAACAGAAAGAGAGACACAATCAGCACATCAGATAGGTGGGGAAACAGCATGGATAGGAAATGCCACCCTGTGCTTATTAGGCTCAGGGAAAACAAAGCCACTTTTTCTGGAACAGTGACTTGAATCCTGGTTCTAGGAGACCAGGAGACCTAGTTTTAGACAACCTTGCTGTATCAAACCCCAAGCCTCCCCTGGTATGCCATGCAGTGGCCTGAAACCAAGTTCCAAGCCACACAGTGGCTTCGTGTTCCCTCAGCTTTAGAATACAATAAGGCAATGTTACAGAATGACCGGCACATCTCTCGGTTGACCTTGCTGACAACAGCAGCTGCAAATGTCTCCTGGCTGCCTCTCTGTGCCTCTGCCTGCTCCACTTCCACAGGGACCAGTCCGATCCAGGGCTCTGCTGCCTCTCTCTTTACTGGGGAGTCCTGCTCCTGCCCCTCATCCTCCACCTGAAACACACAGAGCAGCTCAACTCAACACAGGCTCATCTCAGCACACACTGAGGGCTGATCTTGTGCAAATCGGAATCCTCCTGTTCGCATTGGTTAACGTGTCAAAGAAAGGGAACAAATGCAAATGGGGCTACTCCACCCCGAGTCTAATCAGCCCCCAATATGCTTGTACTGGCTTAGATGGAAATGAGGCAGAGAAGTTAGTTTTGTTATGGGATCTGATGTACATTTATTATTATTATTATTATTATTATTATTATTATTATTATTAATAATAATTGTTAATAAGATATTGAATCGAGTATTTGTATGGACAACAGTTAGGCGTGGAATAGCCCTGTGTTTGTTTAAGGGGTGGTGGCACAGCGCTGCATTTGTTTTTATTGGAATGGAACTACCCAGATTCATTCAGGGAGTGGGTTGAAAAGCTGCATTGGTGCTGGAGCCAGGAGTACAGTTAATGCCTACCTGGCTTGTTCGATGTTTTGGGTTATTTGTAACGTGTGTCACTACTCTACTTATCCAGTAACAGATTTGTATTTTTAGAAACACGTATGACTACCATTCCAAAGGGAGATGAAATAGCCCCACTTCATCCTTCTTAGTTCTATGTGATTGTCCATTGTCTGTACTTTTTTCACTATGATTATTAATAGACCTTGTTTGTGCTTTTACCGTGCAATACTGGTGAAAATGTTGTTAAAATGCATAAACTGGTTGGTCTCAATCGGTTTTTAGTATTTATATACAAATACTATTTTTTAAATAATATGTAGCAATATTTCAGAGTCCACTTTAATATGCGTAGTACAAGTACTGTTTAAAAAAAGAAACAGCTTACAAGAATCAGACTCCCTTCGGCGAGTTCCTGGTTTTGTTCGAGTCCCTTGCTGTCGCTGGCGGCGGGGGTCTTTTCCAGCACCGCCCCCTGCAGCCGGTACCCGGGTCGGGGCGTGCCGGGCAGGTCCCGCAGGAACAACTCCACCAGCGCAACCCTCTCCCCGGACACCCCCGGGTTTGACCGCAGCGACGGGGCTAACAACAGCACCGAGACGAGAGACAGCCCCCAGCAGCAGCTCTCCACAGCCATGGCGCTTCGAGACATGACTACAAATAATAATAACAATAATCAACACATTAAATAATAACAAGATCACCTGAGCCCTGACAGAAAGTCTTCCCAGCTGTGTGTGTAAACAAGGCGACCGCTTGCGCGTCACTGCAGCGACGAGGGAGGGCGGGGAAAGATGGTATAAGCTGTCAGAGGAGAAACTCAAGCGAACAAGGGAGGTCAATGCGCCATCTGCTGGACATGAATGCTCACTACATTTGTGGAATGCTCCCTACATATTTCTGTAATCAATAAATCTGCATGCTTGGATGGCGTTTGCAACTACAGCCACCATTTCTCTTATATTAGCCGACCACCCATCGCGTTTACAGGCAAACCCAAGTAGAAAGGAAGTAAACATAGATAGTAACAGTAGAAGTAAGCTCACTTTACAAAAAAAAAAAAAAATGATGCACTGAATGAATTCCTTTATTATCTCCTGCAGACTTCAGGTTTAACAGGTGAAATTCTATAATGATGGAGTTTTAATTAGTTAAACAATTTAGAACATGGTTGGAACAAAGACCAGGACTGGAAGAGACAACTTTGGCCACCCCTGGAGTAAACAAATACAACGAAACCAGGACCTGTTATCTGAATAGGCGAGTATGTTGAGCAATGTATTGCAGGGATAGAAACAGAGTCCGTTCCTATCGGTGTGTTCTAACATTACGAGCCTGCAGCCCAGTGAAACAGCGAGGAAGGGCTGTACTGCTTCTATTACATTCATATCTGTGTGTGCTACATTTATTTGTATGACTGAGGAAACCTGTTGAATTTCACCCATTGCTCACTGTAATTAATACATTTATTAAATAATTAGAAAACAAAATCTGATTCAAGAGAGACTGGGTGCAAATGCTTAAAAACTTAGCTGAGGTAAGAATGCCTTGTCGGGCAGGTTGTGGTATGAAGGGCACAGAGGAGAGGGGAGGCTCTAGCTACTGAAGCCCTGGTCACTTCTCCCAGCCAGGATGCCTGTCCGTGGGGGTGGAGCGTCATTCCCTTTGGAAGCAGGATCTCCAGTGGCCCTGCTGCCTCTCTCAGTCATGAATCAGGGATTGGCATGAAGTTAGCTTGGCATACACCGTACCTTATCATACACAGACCATTACTGTCTACAGTGCTTCTCTCTTCCAAATGACAGGCTTTCCTTGGTTACTGTTGATGCCCAATTGCATTTGGTGAACTCAGTGTATACTGCACTTCAGAAATTACCTGCATTAAATCTAATTGTCTATATTCTGAATACTGGAGCTGATGCATTATCATATTGTTCCTATACTAGCTGAACAGCAGGCAACATACAACCCACTAACACTGGCCAATTCAAAGGAAGCTGTTGAATTATTTACAAAAACCAAGCACTCACAGCCTTATCTATTCAATGTGACAATTAAACGGTTGTGGCTCGGGGTCACGAAACTGCAAGAGAAATGAAGAGTTAGCTTGGCATATCCCATACCATACACAGACACTTACACACTGCTTTTAGTTTAAAGACTACTGTCAGCTGAACACCACTCAAAACTAGACAGATCAAAAGGAAGCTGTTCAATCACAGCGACCTTGTGCTTGCTTTGTGTCATTTTAGAAGTGTGGGTCTGCCTGACAACCTTTTGCAACCTTTAAATTATAGGCAGAATGTTCGTGGGGCTCAATCCTGGAGCAAGAGTCTAATGAAATACAAAACATATTTCTACAAGACGGCACTCTACAGGAGCCAGACATTCAATTATAAACCTGATCATCTTCAGTGGTGCCTTTATCTGAATAGCCTGGCAGCCTTGCTTAACCAGTTCATCGTCTTGTTCACAAAGGTGAAGTGTACTTGTTATCCCTACAAAGTGACAAGACCATCTCAGTACTTGTGCTGATTCTTGCCAAGTGGTGTACTTTTTAGGAAGATGGTATAAAAAGATAAACAAATTGAATATTGCTTAATGAGATTAGAAAACATAGAGACGCACAGACACATACACGCACACGCACATGCACACACACTAGTGTTCTGGGGGCGGCTGCAGGTTAACACTTGATAGTCTATGGGATTGAAAGTACTATGAAGCAGTTTTTTGTTTCTTCATTTTAAGGTTCTTGATTAGATGGCAATATGCTGGCACCTCATCGCACACTCAACAACACGACAGAGCCAGCGGCACACAGCCCAGCCCTGCTGCTCATCACACACTCAACAACACGACAGAGCCAGCAGCACGCAGCCCAGCCCTGCTGCTCATCACACACTCAACAACACGACAGAGCCAGCGGCACGCAGCCCAGCCCTGCTGCTCATCACACACTCAACAACACGACAGAGCCAGCAGCACGCAGCCCAGCCCTGCTGCTCATCACACACTCAACAACACGACAGAGCCAGCAGCACGCAGCCCAGCCCTGCTGCTCATCACACACTCAACAACACGACAGAGCCAGCGGCACGCAGCCCAGCCCTGCTGCTCATCACACACTCAACAACACGACAGAGCCAGCAGCACGCAGCCCAGCCCTGCTGCTCATCACACACTCAACAACACGACAGAGCCAGCAGCACGCAGCCCAGCCCTGCTGCTCATCACACACTCAACAACCCGACAGAGCCAGCGGCTGAGCCCAGCCCTGCTGCTCATTTTACTCTTAAGCCCCTCAGTGTGGTAGAGGCTGAGCCTGTAATAGTGAATTATCCACATTGGTATTGTCATGAGGTCCAGAGTGCACGAACACTCAACATTTTTAACGACCGCAAAAATGAACTGTTCTTTTGATTGGGTAAATGTATTAGCCCTTTTATTTACAGTAGCTGTGTTTGCACTGCATTGCTTGTAAGCTTGGTGTGTTAAGCATGCATATTTTAGAAATCAATAGCTGTCTTTACAATCATTATCTGACCGCTGAAATTGGTTAGTTTTTACTTTTCCTCATGGCTGTTTTGCACAAACATACAGTTAGTGACTGTATGTTTGTGACTTTCCTCTGATTCTTGGCCTCAATGAAATGAGATGGATATCTTAATTGAATCTAATACATTGAATTGAAATGCATTGATCCAGTTATTTTCAATGGGCCACTGTACCCTGTTGAGTGAGCCACAATTGTCATACATCATGGTGACAGGGATGCTTAAAAAGAGAACTTTTTTTTTCTCAAAAGATTCATTAATTTAGCTGAAAGCAAACTATAGTAAAAAGCAAACAAAGAAAACAGTTCCTCTTTGTAAAAAGCCTATTATGATACTGACCTCAGATTGGCTGAGGTATTGAAAGCTATATCTTGGAAAACATTTGATTAAACTTGCACAGAGTACTTTGTACAAAGTTATTCCAAATCAATTAAATGTAGTTGTGACTCCTGATTAGCCCTTTACTTTATGAAGGATATATCTTGTGGGGCACCTGTCCGGTTTTGCTGTAGATGTATGTCATGGTGACCTGTGAATTACAGATGTGCTCAAATTTGTTGGTACCCTTAACAACTCATTGAAATAATGCTTCATTCCTCCTGAAAAGTGATGAAATTAAAAGCTATTTTATCATGTATACTTGCATGCCTTTGGTATGTCATAGAATAAAAAAAGAAGCTGTGAAAAGAGATGAATTATTGCTTATTCTACAAAGATATTCTAAAATGGCCTGGACACATTTGTTGGTACCCCTTAGAAAGATAATAAATCCCTTTCCCTCTGATTGACCGCTCCATAATTGATTATAGTGATATTTCAAACTAATTAGTTTCCTTAATTACTATCACACATGTCTCCAATCTTGTAATCAGTCATTCAGCCTATTTAAATGGAGAAAAGTAGTCACTGTGCTGTTTGGTATCATTGTGTGCACCACACTGAACATGGACCAGAGAAAGCAAAGGAGAGAGTTGTCCTGAGGAGATCAGAAAGAAAATAATAGACAAGCATGGTAAAGGTAAAGGCTAAAGACCATCTCAAGCAGCTTGATCTTCCTGTGACAACAGTTGCAAATATTATTAAGAAGTTTAACTCAGGAACTGTAGCCAACCTCCTTCCACAATTCCACAAAAGGAAAAATCGGATCCCCTTGAACAAAGGATTTTGCAAATGGTGATAAAATTTTGCAGGATAACTGCCAAAGAGATACAAGCTGAACTCCAAGGTGAAGGTTACGTCAGTTTCTGATCGCACCATCCGTGATTTTTGATAGTGGGCTCCATGGAAGAACCTCTCCACTTTTGAAAGGTGACATAAAAAGCCAGACTGGAATTTGCTAAAATGCATTTGACAAGCCACAATCCTTCTGGGAGAATGTCCTTTGGACAGATGAGTTCAAAACTGGAGCTTTTGGCAAACACATCAGCTCTATGTTCTTGTGCCGAAAAAATGAAGCTTTCAAAAAAAAGAACACCATACCTACAGTGAAACATGGAGGAGGCTCGGTTATGTTTGGGGCTGCATTTACTATGCCTGGCACCTGGTGCCTTGAATCTGTGCAGGGCACAATTTTTAATCTCAAGACTATCAAGGCATTCTGGGTAGCTTACGCCCTTTTAGTTACAGAAAGCCCTGTCTCAGTCATTGCTTGTAGTCATGGGTCCTCCAACAGGATAATGACCCAAAACACACAGCTAAAAGCACCTCAAGAATGGATAAGAACAAAACATTGGACTATTCTGACTGTCTTCTGTGAGTCCTGATCTGAATCCTATCGAACATCTATGGAAAAATACTGAAACTTGCAGTCTGGAGAAGGCACCCATCAAACCTGAGACAGCTGGAGCAGTTTGCTCAGGAAGATGGTGCCAAACTGCCTGTTAACAGGTGCAGAAGTCTCATTGAGAGCTACAAAAAACGTTTGATTGCAGTGATTGCCTCTAAAGGTTGTGCAACAAAATATTAGGTTAGCGGTCCCATCATTTTTGTCCATGCCATTTCATTTGTTTTCTTATTTACAATATTATGTTGAATAAAAATCAAAAACAAAGTTGATTTCTATTAAATATGGAATAAACAATGGTGGATGCCAAATACTTTTGTCAGTTTCAAGTTATTTCAGAGAAAATTGTGCATTCTTAGTTTTTCTTGGAGGGGCACCAACAAATTTTGCACGATGTACATGGTGCTGACACCTATAACGCTTTCATTTGGACAAGGACATAGATAATAATGCTGTCTATAGGGTCACCATGAGCAACGAAGGCCGCACTGGTTAGACGTGAAAAGTCTGCAAGGTGCTGAAATTGTTCTAGGGAAACAGAAAACAAGTCTACTGTCCAGAATCCAGAATGACAAACTTCTGGATCCTCTGGAAACAGCAGTAATTTGCGCAGTCTTGGATACAGAACCTGCCAACTGAGCATCTACTGCTGTCTTGACCATCCTGACTGAAACTGGCTCAGTAGAAAGAGACAGCTTTTACATGACAGTATGAAAACCTAAAAAGGGTGCGTTTGTGAACAAAAACAAAACATCCCTGGGGACATGCTGTTTACTGGACGAATCCTGTGTGGAACCTAATGGAATGAACCATAAAATACAGCTGTGAACCAATGTGTTCATAAACAAGCACTGTGTGTGGAAAGTAATGTTCATTATGTGCTCATAATTATGAAACTGTGCTGAACCTGTGTGTGTTTTGTAGCTATGTGATACTGGGGCTGCACACACAGCTTTAACTTAGTTGTTTAAAAATTGTTTAGATTAATTAAATACATTTAATTAATTACATTTAAAGTTTCATAAGAGCATAGTCGTTGATAGGTGAAATGGTAGCCATAACCTGTTTATCAACACTTAAATTCCTAACTGTGTCCTCTGGTCCTGGTTTCTGTGCTGCACTTAAAGTAGGGTTGTCAGCTACAGTGCTTTAATATTTTAAAGACTTCAATCAAGTCCCCCCTTCAGTCTTCTTCATTAATGAATCTGTTCTAGACCAAAGTAGCTCTATATGAAATCATATATTTGTTTAAAGTTACGCTTTCTGATAGAGCCCAGCAGTAGAATGATCTTGCACTTTTAAATGTGTGGTTTTAATCTTACACACATCTCCGTCTCTATATGTGTTATTTAATCTTGGAAAGCAAACTGTCAAATTACATAAAAGTTGTATTACAACACCAGGAAAATCCCTGATACATAAATACAAACGCGCACTCAGCAGTTCCCTGGTTATGATGTGAAAGCTTGACGTGACTTTAAATCTCTGTCTCTTTAAGAGGCCGTACCTTTACGAACTGACAGTCTCGCAAAAAAACAAACGAAGCACCCCGAGGTGCAAACCAGAGCCAGAGCCAGGAAGGAGAGAGAGAGAGTGCCGATGCCGTACGGACCTGACAGTGAAGACAGAGGAGAGAGGCGCTGACTGTACAACCGCCTGCTTGCTTTGATCAAAACAGGGTGTCATTTTGAAAAACATGAGCGGACGGGTCGGCGACGTGAGCCCAAAGCAGGCTGAAGCGTTAGCACAGGTAAGATGATATCTCATTTAAAACACGCCTTTTCTATTTTTTTTTAAATATATTTGCTTAGCTCCAGGCTAAATAAAGCAATGCGGGTATAACGAACGGAAATGTAGGTTAACCATATCACAAAACACGCAGTAATGCTATGCAAAAGAAAAAAGTTTCCATGTACGGTTTGATGCCACAAGCTCGTATCATGAATATGTCTACTGTTGATTTTTTTAGACAGCAGAGCTGAATATGTATGTATTTATTATCGTATACTGGCTAACAGAAGGATCTAACATAACACATTTCTGATTGGTAAGGAGGAATACAGAAATATTATTTCCATTCAGTCCTGCAG
The DNA here is from genome assembly GCA_036884735.1 of Huso huso. Lineage (NCBI taxonomy): Eukaryota > Metazoa > Chordata > Actinopteri > Acipenseriformes > Acipenseridae > Huso > Huso huso. The sequence goes on along the minus strand of CM072683.1, from coordinate 10,944,403 downwards.
AACGTATCTCAAGTAACGAGCAGACTGCACTAGTGTCTATAGTTTGACTTTGAATATCAGAAACCGCGGTGCAATATACATGGCAGTTTGACTGTAAACTGTGAAAAGGCTAACACAACTCTAGCATCGTGTATGAAAACGAGAAGCCAAGTACAGTAGCTGCTTGCTGGTCGTGTGCCCAAAGTCTCAAGTTCTCATGGACTAAAGCAACACAAAACAAATACAGCCAGCCTCCCCATTCAGGGTTCAGATTTCTGACAGAGGAATAGCGACCTCGTTCTTCAAAACAGGCCCAAACAAACGCAACCTATTATTAATATTATTATTTGTTTATTTAGCACAAGGAGGTTAAGTGACTTGCTTAGGGTCACACAATGAGTCAGTGGCCGAGGTGGGATTTGAACTGGGGACCTTCTGGTTACAAGCCCATTTCTTTAACCACTGGACCACACAGCCTACCTATGTTAGAGTATGGACGTTTATGCAAATTCCAACTTTCGACTCTCAAAAAAACAGGCCCAATCCCGCTTACTATACACGGACTTGGCAACTTTTCTCGCCATGCACGAGTTCGGTATATCCCCGCCCACGATAGGAAAACAAAAAAACTGTATTTATAACATTTAAAACACACACACAAACCAAACATAGCCGACAAATGCATTCTAAAAGATTTCTCCTGCATTGATAAAAAATCTATGCTAGGTCACAAACAGATGTGAAAGTAAAACAAAAAATCTAAAGAAATCATGTCCTGTGGAAGGTGGATTTAATAATATTGACAATGGAGCACCTGCCATATGTAGCACATCCTTTATGTAAGGCCTGTCTGCACACAGCGTCCCTGACATTTATTCTGCATTGATAATCACTGATTCTCCTCTTCAGTCCATATGGCACAGCCAGACAGCAGATCTGTCACACTTTGAAGGAGGACTGACCTTTAGTCACTCAGCAGGAGCTTCCGTATCCAAGACAAATCTCCGTCTCTGTCTGGAGTCTCCAAAGTGCCTTGTCAGGTCCGTGCCGTCCTCGCTGCTGTGCTCTGCAATCATGTTTGTTTAAGTGAAGAATTAGGGGGACATGATTGAAGTCTTTAAAATGTGGAAAGGAGTGTCCTGGTGTAACTGTGCCAGGTTTTTGACTTGCATTGATAATTGAGGTCTATTGAACTCTGGAATAACAGCCTTCCATAGCAGCCATCAAACTGCAGTGTTTCAGAATGACAAAGCGCTGTGTTGTTCTTAGAATTTCCCTCCCCTTCTTCTACAAGAGTCTGTTTCATTGAGGGCTTTGCAAAGCAGTCTCAGTGCTGGGAGAATGAGCGCACAGCACGGCTCAAATCATAGCTTAAAGTGGAGCTGGGGTCAAAGATCCATCCCATTCCTTTAGTACTGTAACAGAGCCCCCAACTCTCCCTCAATCTGTACCGCTATACTAACAGAGCCCCCAACTCCCTCAATCTGTACCCCTCTATACTGTAACAGAGCCCCCAACTCTCCCTCAATCTGTACCCCTCTATACTGTAACAAAGCCCCCGACTCCCTCAATCTGTACCCCTCTATACTGTAACAGAGCCCCCAACTCTCCCTCAATCTGTACCCCGCTATACTGTAACAGAGCCCCCAACTCTCCCTCAATCTGTACCCCGCTATACTGTAACAGAGCCCCCAACTCTCCCTCAGTCTGTACCCCTCTATACTGTAACAAAGCCCCCAACTCTCCCTCAATCTAGCAGACACCCATTGAAGTTACAAAACTTGAAAGAAACAACCTTTAATTCAAGGGCTCTGATGTATTCTTAAGATGTATGTTTCTAGTTCTGTGACACTGATTGGTGTTCTTTTAAGAAAGAATGGTGTTAATGACATTGTACAGTGAATAACGTTAAACCGCACATGTAGGATCACCTTATAATACATTTGTGGCTTTAGCCACTTGTGTTATGAGGTCATCCCCACTAATTATTACATACAATACAACAACTGAACCCTGCTCTCCCATTGTTTTCTATGGAGGTTAGCCATGCTGTTATAACTCAGTAAAGGAAAGGACTGCTGCTTGCTAATGAAACCACAGGGATGCTGGAGCCCTTCTCTTTAAAGGTTAACTCTTTCAGTGGAGTAAAATGATTATTTCAGAAAACCAGTCAATAAATAAATAACTTGAAAAGCAGTAGTATAACAGTGCTCTGTGGCATTGCTGTGCCGTGTTTCTTGGTAATAATGCAACTCCCCTGTTCAAATAATACACTTGACTTCTGGCCTCTGGCTTTATTGACAAGGGAGTTCCATTATTACCTTGCAGCACGCCACCGCAATGCCATTATCCCATGAGTGAGTCCTGCAGTATCTGCTATTGATATCCCAGCAGCTAAATGCTGTTATGTAGCTGTTTCAAGAAATATTTATAATTGTTAAAACAAAAACTATATGCAGTATGCTTCTTCCATTGCCTTATCGGTGCCATTGTGTGTTTGGTTCTTTGTTGTGATTCATATAGTGAACTTTGGGTATTACAAGCACATTTACTGCTGTTTTGTCTTGACATTGGTCATATTTTAAGCAATGCTAAATACACTTTTTTTATGTGAAGGTTTTTATGCTTTTGGGTTATGTCAGTGTTATTGTATTTTGTGGTTTTCATACAGGGATAGAAAATGAGTATGTGCACATGTACCTAATGATAAAACACTAGAGCTATAATAATAATAATAATAATAATAATAATAATAATAATAATAATAATAATAATAAACCAGGAGCAAGAAGTGTAATGTAAGACAGAAGTAGGACAAAGGTAAAGTAAGGTGTGGATGGTGTTCTTTTTTTTTGTTTGTTCCTGAAGGGTTACATACACCGTGTAACAATTTTTTTTTTTTTTTTTTTTTGGTTCCTGGGTAGTAAGTGTTATTTCCTAATTGCTTATGCCTCAAAAGTATAGAAAATGGCTATTATTCCCCACAGACTTTGCTTTTGTGACCAGGACAGTGATATTTAGAAATTTACCTATTTTCCAGAACATTCCAGATAGATTCAGTGCTGCGTAAACTTGGAGTAACTTCTAGAACTTTCTAGAACTTTCCAGTAATATAAATAGTAGTATAAATACAGGGGCCTTAAGCCCACCAGTTCAGTTTAGTTCCAGCTGCCTAAGTGGATACATATCTGCATTTTTCTGAGATGGCATCAAGGTCATAGGAGACTTCAAAATGGTGGCATTCCTGATGGGTCTCCAAAGGCGGTTTTTGCCAAGTTTCCCTGCTATCTTTGCCTTTGGGACAGCAGGGACACCAAGGCGCACTACCACAGGCGGGACTGGCCACAGCGGACCGAGTTCTCTGTGGGGAGGAACAATGTCAAGTGGGAGCCACTGGTGGACCCCGGAAGGTGCTGATGCCACCACTGCACATCAAATTGGGCCTTATGAAACAATTTGTCAGAGCTCTAGATAAGGAGTCGGCAGCCTTCAAGTATCTTCAAGACTTCTTCCCTAAGCTGTCTGAGGCAAAGGTCAAAGCCGGTGTCTTCGTCGGACCACAGATAAAGAAGATCCTGGAGTGCAATGAATTCCCCAAGAAGCTCACTAGTAAGGAGAAAGCGGCTTGGAACAGCTTTGTCGCAGTGGTTCGGAGCTTCCTGGGCAATCACAAGGCCGAAAACAATGTGGAGCTGGTTGAGACTCTGGTGAAGAACTACGGCACAATGGGCTGTAGGATGTCCCTCAAAGTCCATATCCTTGATGCTCATCTTGATAAATTCAAGGAGAACATGGGAGCGTGCTCAGAGGAGCAAGGCGGCGCTTCCACCAGGATATACTGGACTTTGAACGCCGCTACCAAGGACAGTATAACGAGAACATGATGGGAGACTACATTTGGGGGCTGATTCGTGAAAGTGATTTACAGTATAATCGTAAATCTCGAAAAACTACTCACTTCTAAATCTTTTGTAGTCATTTTTGTATTACTTTAGTATAAATACATGTTAATTTGGATTCATATGTTGTTTTTTTCTGACTTTATGTGAACGAAAAGACACAAATTCGCCCGTTTTCTCATTGGAAATAGGTAAATTTCAAAATATCACTGTCCTGGTCACAAAAGCAAAGTTTGTGGGGAATAATAGCCATTTTCTATACTTTTGAGGCATAAGCAATTAGGAAATAACACTTACTACCCAGGAACAAAAATTGTGTTACATAGTGATATCATTCGTTAGATGTGTATCACCAGAGGAACGCATAACCAACAGATTTGCATACAAGGGAAATTCTCCATTAAAATAGCAAGCTGGCTGTGAATGGTCAATACAACAGTCCTGTGAGATGAGAGTCTCTTGATTGCTCAGTAACACTCTCTCCTCTCTCCTCTCTCCTCCTCTCTCTTCTCACTCTCTGCCCTCAGTTTCGAGAGAACATCCAGGACATATTACCCAGCTTGCCTGCCCAGCATGACCACTTCCTGCTGCGCTGGCTTAGAGGTTAGTTTTCCGTGTCCAATTTCCTGTCTGTAATTAGCTGTCTGGTACACAACATGAAACGAGTCTCCTTTACAAAACTGCAGTGTATTTTGTTCCAGGCCAATTTTATCCACCACAGCCTTAAATTGCTAACCCCGACATTTACCCAAAAAACTGTTTCATGAATTTTGCTTTTCACTCAATTTTTTGATTGGTAATAAACACTAATACATCTTGAGGACATTTTAAACAAAACAAAAAACTAATACAAAGGGCCTTGCTAACAACCTATCCTGTTTAAACTTGTGTTTTTTCTGTGTATTTTACATGACCTTTGATTGAGAATCCTGATCTAGATATACATGTATAGCAGTTTACAGAGCCCCTCCAAACCTTCTAGAATCACAGTAATCACTCTGGAATGCCTGCTCTTCCATAGCCCCGCCCCTTTAGCTAAGACAGTGCCTGTACTGAGTTTGCAACAACGCTCCTTGCTTTTTTGCTTGAGTAGCTGAGCTGGTACACAAAGCTGGCCTCACCGCTTGTTCTTGAACCTTGGCCTATGTTCATGTGTTCGTTTGCATGAACTGTTTCAAACAGTACAGTACACACTGTTATCAGGGGCACAGCTCAGCCACACAGTGAAGAATCCCTTATTCAGCGCCCCGGTAGTGGGGCTCTCTGGCCTTCCACAGAGACAGGACACTGGTCATGTGAGAACAAGGGGAATTCACAAAGGCAAAATTTAAAATAAACAACCTAGGAACTGTAAGTGAGTTTAGCTAATAAAATAATTCCATTAATCTTCCAAATGTCCAGTTTTGAAAGAAACACATGTTATGGTAAACATATATTTTTGTTTTAAAACATGAACTTGGCTAAAGAAACTGAGAACATTCTTTAACTTAAAGCAATTCCAGATATCGTGTTTAAAGATAAAAATACATGTTTGCTATGATGTGTGTTTCTTTCAAAACTGCACATTTGAGACGTGTGTAGCTAATAGAAGTGCAGAACAGGTAAGACTTATTTTGTAAACTGCAATTACAATTAGTTATTTTAAGAAACCAAGTGCGAATGACACTTTGAAGTAAAATGATTTAACTACACACGCCAAGATTGCCTTACATAATAAACACAAGGCTTTACCAGGATGTTGGACGTCAACCTAGCCTGCAGCTCCCCCAAGCTTCAGTATAGTTTGTTTTGCGGTACCCATTTCCTCTAGCAGTTGCAGACAGATTAACTGTGAGCGCAGAGGGGCTCTTCTATAACAAGGTCTTGTGCTTCCCTCCCTGTGATTGTGAATATGTACAAGGGGGATAATCTCCACAGATTTCAACTGTGCTTCAATCTCTCTGCAAAAAAACTGACAATCAGACGTCTGTTTCCTACATTCATCAGGGCTGAAGACATTTTAGCCAATCAGATTATTACACAACAAGGACAAATCCGCCGTGTAATCATTTTAAACAGTTAGTATTATGCAACTGTACGGATAACCCACATGTCTACAAACAGACCCCAGACACTTTTAAGGCCTCCAGAGGTGAGCAGCATGAAAGATGAGTGGATTGGCCTGCTGGGCCCCGCTGTTCTGATGCCTACTTTCCAGTCACTTCAGCAGATCCATCTGAGCAAGTCAGCCTCAGCTAAGTCTGTGGCCATATTCCGTCAACCCCCATTTCCAGCAGAAACGGAGAATACACTGTGCTTTGAATTGTTTATGTGAAGGGATCCAGTGGTTTATTAATGGCAGTCATCATGAGTGAAATAACCACAGCACTCTTCGTTTATGGATTCTGTTTATATAACAAGTATAATGTATTGAAACAGCCTTTAACAGAACATGAGAGGGAGAGAGGGAGAGAGGGAGGGAGGGAGGAGAGGTTTCTTCCCAGGCCCAGCTGCAGATGACAGTGTGGTGTGAAAAACCAGCTGTTCTTAAAATGAATGAGTGGATTTTTCTTTACGAGCTACGCACTGGTCTGTTTGTGTTCTGTTTACATTAAAACCTTATACTCTAGGCCCGTGGTTCTCAACCTTTTTTTAAAACTGAACCCCTTCTGTCTTAAGGTTTCAGTTCAAGAACCCTTTACAATTTTTGCTCTGCTGAATGGTACCACAGTTGCAATAAAAGGCAGAATTATCTGATTACAGTTTCCCCCCCACTGTTTGTTTAATATATAATTTATGTTTCAACAGTTTGGCACTGACAAACTGCTGGGTTAGGACAGAATACCAAACAGTAGGCTTAATTATAACTTTTAATTACAGGTCTTTGGAGGCACAGAATCAAAAGACAGTATCTGGGAATCTCTTCACTTTCTATTATAAATAATCTAAAATAGTCTGCACTGTAAATGTTTATCACATTACCATTTACTTCTTGTCTCAGCATAATTATGTGTGTCATTTAAAATGTTTACAATATCAAAAACATTAACCTCAAGATAAAACTATAATAACTAACAATGATAAACTTTTTTTTATTAAAGCCAGCAGAAAAATGATCTAAAGGGACTGGGTATAACTGTCTGTCGTTTTGCACTTTCTGTAGACTCTTTTGTGCTTACTTCCTTGGTTTTTCTTTTGCAAGTATGAAACGTATAGATTTTTGACTCGAAACGCTACACAGGATAATCTGGATGTACTCTATCAAACACCGAAAACAATTCAAGCAGCTGCAGTTGCTGTTAATAAAACGCAGCTGTGCCTAATAAATAAATAAAACAAAAACCATCAAAGTAACTATACTTCTGAAAAATACAGAAAGATTGTGCTTCACTGATTAGTATTCAATTATACGACGAGTTCAAAACTGCAAAGTTCATGAGCAGCACAGAGTGCTGTCCACAGGCAGAATTGCAGACGCCTGCTTCATCCAACCTAATTTTGGAAATCCGCTTAATTGAAATCACGCAAGCTTCAAGGTGGATGATCATTTTAAAACTATACTATACTAACCAAAAATCAAATATGTATGCACAGGGGTTAGAGGTAATATATGATACCGTTAAAAAAAATTCATTATTTTCTTTTACTTTCATTTTTTATTTTTGCATTTCTGTGTCGCAAGAGCCAAATGCATACCTCTCGTTTCCTGATTTCTGCATACCACCACCGACCAGTACATTTCTTTTGAGAGTCTCTCTCTCTCTCTCTCTGTAACATGGGGTCTGATGAGGACAACCAGGTTATTGTTGACTCAGTTGTTTGCATATTCTGTACTGTAAAGACATCAACGTTACAAAATGAACATTTTGTCCTGGAGGTTGTAGTCGAATAGTGCTGGGACTCCGCTTGAAATATATTTGTTGGCAAAAAATCTGAATTTGTTCATATAACAGAATTTATAAATTTGTGGGCAACGCCTACCCCCCAGTTGTTCTGAATGTATTTGTTTGCACAGTTCTGTGTGTGCCCAAAATCATTTTGTATTTCCTGGGTTGATGAAAAAGTTTCCCAGACATGTGCAGATTTTACAAGCTTGCTGGTTGATTCCTATCCACTGTATGTCATTAAAGCAGAGATAGAGCAGGGTCCTGGTACTGATCCCTGCAGCATACCACTGAGTGCATGGACCTCCCTGCTTCCTGTGTTTAACCAGCTATACTCTGTTGTGGAACTATTATATACAGATGATCCTTTTTTTGCAACTTGGACCTTTTTTTGTCAATATTGCATATGAATATGGCTGATCCAGCTTTGTTATGATCAGAATGAATATACAACCCATGATCACACCACACAATATAATTCAGGGTCACTTTTACAGTATAATTTTACAGTGTTATTTACATGCTTTCAATTTTTATTTCAGTCCACATGCATAGCAAACTGCTCAGCAATTCTTGTTCCATGTTTTCCTACATCCTACTTTCATCAGTGACCAGAGTTTGCCCCCCTTTATTGGAGGCTCAGCTGGCCCGTGATGACACCTTTAGCCAAAGTTTTGTGGATTAGAACCAGTTTTACCTCGGTTGTTTGTGGTTCACACCTATGATTAAAATCAGCATTTTAAGCAGAGATAACTCATGCATAAACAAGGGTCATCCGCCAGAGATCACAACTGCTCTTTGAACCATAAAAAAAAAAAAAAGTTTTATATCATGACTGTCAGACATGCAGGGACCTTTGACTGCATGCAAAGTTGCATGATTCACTGGTTTGGGCTACGTTAGGCAGAAGATTGAAAAGCCTTACATTAAACACAGGAAAATCACAATGTTCAGAGATGGAGCCTCAATGATTTCTTACTTCATTTAAAGGGATTGCAATTTATATAAAACCTTACACCAGAACTACTAACAATTGACAACACCACCAGTTAAGGAAATGTAAAAAAGAAACGAAAATGACATTTGAAGCTTATTAATGTCAGTGAAGTATTTCTGTAGAAATCTTCAAGAGCTGTGTCTCATTTTATTTCTCTTTTTATCCCATCTCTATACAGAAGATCCTTTTTGTAGATATCACGTTGTACAGCTGGTCTTATTTTTTTGTAACTTCTGTTTGCGTACCAGTTTTTAGTCCAATCTGTAACTGGAGTTTGGTTGGCTCCATGTGTGGATTGCATGCCCTTTGCCTGAGTGACAGGGAGGAGGTTGTTTGTGACGCAGGTGAGGGGGTTACGAGATTTCACTTGATAAAAACAAAGGTCGTTGTCCCGAGGCTTGCGATAAGATTAATATATTGGGCACAGTCCAAGTGGAGCAGTGTTTGTGGGGGTTGAAAGATAAGCCACTCTAGCTCGGGGTCAGAGGTCCTCAAGTCCACCCTGTGGTCTCTGAGGTGTGGTCCCTGTCTGTAAACGGGATCAGTCTTTTGGGAGAAAATGTGCCAAAATATACTGTTTAATATTGTTATTAACATTGAATGCCCAGTTATACCTGTACATATCTGTGTATCACACTTATGTTTGTTGTGGTGAGGGAACTTAATTGGGCGTTCTGAATTAGGGAAAACATAGGGGGTACACCAGACTCATTTTACTATTTATCAGACTGAACCGGATTCAAACCAGGCACAGTATGCTGCAGGGTAATGTTGTCAGCAAGTATGCGATACACAATAGTTAAAGTGTAGTAAAGTGGGACTACTTTTTTCTATGGGTTTTTTTTTATGCTTGTGTGGCAAAGTGGCTAGTGAAGGGGAACAGGTGTAGCGGTGATGCGATGCAGGAGTGACAGGCAGACAACGGTATCCAGTGAAAAAGGTGCTTTAATTATAATCCAGGTCAGGTGACCGTAAAATAATAAATCCCCGGCTATACACAACAATGTGTAAAGCGCGGGGATAACAAAAACCAGGGCACAGTCCCGAACAAAACACAAGACGCTGTCACCAGTCCTGGGTGAGTGCAGACGTGCAGGTGCTCGGTGTAGACACAGGTTGGGTGGTGTGTAGTGGTGCTCCGGATAGTGCTGACCCTGTTTCGACAGCTCCGGAGATGTGCTTTAACTGTCTAAGTGAAAAACACAGACCGTTACCAATACAAACACAACACGTATTTTCCCTTTTTAACTACTGAGAGTTCCTCTCTCGCTCCTTCTCTCTCCAAACGTTTACCCAAATGAAGGAAAAGATCAGCGTTACCCTGGCCCCTATATGTAATCCCGCATGATATCTAGGTAAACGGTTGCAGCTGCCTTATTACTTGCAGCTGCCCCTCGTTTACCTTTCAAGTCAATACGGTCTTACAACAGAGTCTCGCTTCTTTCCAGGCTGACCCATTTCCCGGTCCCGGAAAAGAACTGTCAGGCCAGCCCTTCCAGATACTTCTCCTCCCGTTCTTTAGCGCCTTACAGGTCGGGAGGAAGATTTATCACCAGAACTCATTGTATTTCTGTCACATATCCCACCACTCAGAGTGGAGCCGAAGGAACACTCGGCTAAATCTACCTTTCCCATTACTCCCCCCTCCCGGGAAAAATAATCCGCATTTTGGTGGTCTTTCCCCGCACGGTGTACCATATGGTACATGAAGGGCTGCAACACCAGATACCACCGAGTTATCCGGGCATTGCTGTCCTTCATTGTGCTTAACCACGTGAGTGGGGCGTGGTCTGTGACCAGATCAAATGAGTGTCCCAGCAGGTAGTATCGTAAAGAGTGAGTAGCCCATTTAATGGCCAAACACTCTTTTTCGACTACGGAGTAGTTACGTTCCCGAGGTAACATTTTTTTGCTCAGGTACAATATCGGATGTTCTACTCCAGCTACTTTTTGGGACAAGACTGCACCCAAACCTACATCCGATGCGTCGGTGTGGAGGATGAATCTCTTGGTGAAATCTGGAGTAATAAGAGTGGGGGCCTGGCAAAGTCTACGCTTAATCGTATCAAACGCCCCCTGACACTCAGCTGACCATTTAATTAAATTTGGAGCACTCTTTTTGGTGAGGTCGACTAACGGGTTAACCACTGTGGCGTGCTCGGGATGAAGCGGCGGTAATAACCGCTAAGCCCAGTAGTGACCTCACCTGAGTCTTGGTTTTGGGGATCGCTGCATCAACCAAAGCCTGGATTTTGGTGACCAGAGGTCTCACTCTTCCATTTCCCATTAAAAATCCCAAATATTGAGTCTCTGTTTTGGCAAACGCACATTTCCTCAAGTTAGCTGTCAGCCGGGCTGCCCTTAGAGACTGAAGAACGGCTGCAACCCTAGCCAAATGCTCTCGCCAGGTGGAGCTGTAAATCACCACGTCATCAATATACGCTGCTGCATATTCATGATGTGGGCGTAAAACCTGGTCCATCAGTCTCTGAAAGGCAGCAGGCGCACCATGTAGCCCAAATGGCATGGTTTTAAAGTGGAACAGCCCTTCTGGTGTTGAAAATGCGGTTTTCTCTCTGGAGCTGCGGGTTAAAGGGATTTGCCAGTATCCCTTCGTCAGGTCCAGAGTGGAAATAAACCTCGCTTTTCCCAGTCTGTCTAAAAGTTCGTCGACCCGAGGCATGGGATATGCATCGAACTTAGCAATAGCGTTTACCTTTCTGAAATCCACGCAGAAGCGGTTGGTGCCGTCTTTCTTAGCCACTATGACAATTGGACTGCACCACTCGCTCCTGGAAGGTTCAATCACCCCAAGCTCGAGCATATCCCATACCTCTTTGCGAACGCCACTTCGTCGACTTTCCGGGATCAGGTACGGTCTCTCTCGCACTGTGACACCTGGTGGAGAGATAATGTCATATTCAACTAAGTTTGTTCTGCCGGGCACGTCAGAAAAAACATCGCTGAACTCCTCAGTAAGCTTACGCAGCTCTCTTTGCTGATCCGGAACCAATTGTTCCCCCATTGAAATCGCTCTTGTGCTCGGGGTCTCTGGACAGGGGCCTAAATCATCCTCCATATTGCCTGGGGCTATAAATAAGACCTCCCTTGCCTGCCAGGGCTTTAACAAATTAACATGGTAAATTTCACGTTCATTCCGGCGATCGGGCTGTCTAATTTCATAATTTACTTTCCCTATAGCCCGAATCACCTCATACGGCCCCCTGCCATTTAGCACACAGTTTTGATTCTGATGAGGGAAGTAGCAGCATTACCTTGTCCCCTGGTCGAAAGGTTTGAATCCGTGCATTTTTGTTGTAATGCTGCTGCTGTCGGTGCTGAGCCGATCTGAGGTTGTCTTGGGCCAAACGACCGACCAAATCCAGGCGATCTCTTAGTAGGAGCACATACTTCACTACATTTTTGGACAGGCCTTTGTGCTCCTCCCACCCCTCTCTCAGCAGGTCGAGAATGCCGCGAGGCTGCCGGCCGTACAGGAGCTCAAAGGGGGAGAACCCTGTTGAACTCTGCGGCACTTCTCTCACCGCAAAAAGGAGGTAGGGAAGAAGCGATGCCCAATGTTTCTTCTCCCGTGTTACGAATCGCCTCAGCATCGACTTTAAGGTCTGATTAAAACGTTCAACCAGACCGTCCGATTGTGGATGATAAACGGACGTCCTGATGGGACGTATTGTCAATATTTTGTACACCTGCTGTAACGTATTGGACAGAAAATTGGTCCCGTGATCGGTCAAAATCTCCTTGGGGATCCCTACTCTAGCCATAATCTGCGCTAACTCGGTGGCTATTGCAGCGGCACTAGTGGACCTCAATGGAACTGCCTCCGGGTATCGCGTTGCATAATCCACCACCACTAATATATGCATATACCCGGAGTCACAAGGTAGCAAAGGGCCCACTATGTCCATTGCAATGCGCTCGATAGGAGTGGAAATAATCGGCAGTGGGACCAAAGGGGCGGGGCGCACTCGACCCAGCGCTACTCGCTGGCAGTCTGGGCATGTGGCTACATATCTCGACACATCAGTATGAAGACCGAGCCAATAGAATCAAGTCAATATCCGTTCCCTCGTCTTCTCGGCTCCGAGGTGCCCCGCAAAAGGGATATCATGCGCCAGCCTCATGACCTCGGTCTGACAAGACGGGGGAACCAACAATTGTGTTACAGGCTGTCCTGTGCCCACGGCTAGGTTTACCCTATACAGTAATTGCCCCTTGATACTGAAATGTGGATATACTAGCGCCCCAGCGCCGTCAACATCCTTACCTTCAATGGACCGGACCTGTCAGAACACGTGTGGCAAAACTCCTTTTTTGTTTTTCTAGGACGGAAAAGAGGGGAAAACATTTCAGTGTGAAAAGGAAACGCATCACCAATCCGTTCCTTTTTTTTTTTTTTTCCTGCCACGTTTACGTGTGTGGCTGAGACTGCCATTATTTGCATCAATTCTTTGAATTTTGGCCAGTCTCGCCCAGAATAACTGGTGTGGCAACCTTTCCGCCACCCGACTACAAAGGATGTTTTATCGGTCCTACCGATAAATATACTTTTAATGTGGAGTATGCCGCCGGGTCTCCATGGATACAGGAGATGGCCACCTGACCTCGTGGCCGCCACGACACACCGCCCAGGAGAGCTGTCCTAATCAAGGTTTGCTCACACCCTGTGTCCACTAATGCGTGGGTTTTCACATTCCCTAAAACAACATTAATCAGACAAGGCCCCTCCCGACCATTTTCCCCACGCTTACCAGTTTCAGGTGCCCAATTGCACACGGCCACGTCACACTCCATGGCAGCGGGGCATGACCTGGCCAGATGTCCCGGCTGGTTGCACCTAAAACAGATAGGAGGGACAGAGGGGGCATAGGGTAGAAATCTGTCCCGCTGCTGGTATGGCAACGGGCAGGGGCAGCACCTCTACCCCCCAGCTGGGGGCCAACCTTGGTCTCCATGGGGGGGAGGCAAGGGGGCCCAATGAGGTCGGCGCTCTCGGAGGTCTGGGTCCCGGGAACAAGGGTGGTGGTGGTGGTGTTGGAGGAGAGGGAGGGAGGGGTCGGCTGCTCCGAAGGGCAGGGGCCGACAGGATCCCAACCCGGGCAGAAGTCAGGGAGTCTTCAAAATCTTCCGCCAATTTGACCGCCTCCTCCAGGGTGTCAGGGTTGTGGCGCCGTATCCACGCCTGGGTTTCGGCGCCGACCACATGGCAGAATTGCTCCACCACAATGGCTTCCCCCATCTGTTGGGCGGTCTTCTTCCCGGGGGTCAGCCAATGCACCATGTGGTCGCACAACCGCTCTGCAACCACCCTGGGGCGTGTCTCCGGGGCTGTCCGGTACTCCCTAAACCGCGCCCGGTGGTTCTCCGTGGTTATGTTCAGGCGACGGAGGATAGCCTGTTTGACCAGGTCGTAATCGGTGGCGTGATGGTCACTCATGGCTTGGTAGGCTGCCTGAGCCTCCCCGATCAGGCAGGGTCCCAACTGGCTGGCCCAGAACTCCCGCGGCCAAGCCGCCGCGGTAGCCAGCCGCTCGAATGCCACCAAATACGCCTCCGGGTCATCCTCCGTCGACATCTTCATCGCCCGTGCCTTCGGGGGCGACATCAGCGGTGTTGTGGTAGGGGCCGTCGCTGCGGCAATGGCCAGCCCTACCTCTTCAATGAGCGCCGTGTAGCGCTCCTCCTTCCTTCTCTCCTCTGCGTCGCGTCTGCTCTCCAGCACCTGCAGCAGCTCCGCCAGCGCGTTGCGGTCCATAGTCCGTGTTCTGACACCACGTGTGGCAAAGTGGCTAGTGAAGGGGAACAGGTGTAGCGGTGATGCGATGCAGGAGTGACTGGCAGACAACGGTATCCAGTGAAAAAGGTGCTTTAATTATAATCCAGGTCTGGTGACCGTAAAATAATAAATCCCCGGCTATACACAACAATGTGTAAAGCGCGGGGATAACAAAAACCAGGGCACAGTCCCGAACAAAACACAAGACGCTGTCACCAGTCCTGGGTGAGTGCAGACGTGCAGGTGCTCGGTGTAGACACAGGTTGGGTGGTGTGTAGTGGTGCTCCGGATAGTGCTGACCCTGTTTCGACAGCTCTGGAGATGTGCTTTAACTGTCTAAGTGAAAAACACAGACCATTACCAATACAAACACAACACGTATTTTCCCTTTTTAACTACTGAGAGTTCCTCTCTCGCTCCTTCTCTCTCCAAACGTTTACCCAAACGAAGGAAAAGATCAGCGTTACCCTGGCCCCTATATGTAATCCCGCATGATATCTAGGTAAACGGTTACAGCTGCCTTATTACTTGCAGCTGCCCCTCGTTTACCTTTCAAGTCAATACGGTCTTACAACAGAGTCTCGCTTCTTTCCAGGCTGACCCACTTCCCGGTCCCGGAAACGAACTGTCAGGCCAGCCCTTCCAGATACTTCTCCTCCCATTCTTTAGCGCCCTCACAGGTTGGGAGGAAGTTTTATCACCAGAACTCATTGTATTTCTGTCACAGCTTGTCATGCATATTCATAAACCTGTTCCTACATCTGAACCTGATGAACCAATCAAAATGCTGAACTTTGTGACTGGAGTCGGGAACCAATGAAATGTTTCTGATTGAACAGGCTGGATTTTAGCAGCCAATGTTATAAATTCAGAAGACATTCTGACGACATAAAAAAGGGGAAATGAAAATAGCTAGTCAACACTAATTTTATGACCAGCGATATGTTAAAATAAAATATCAAATATCAATCACAAATTATGTTGAGAAAAATATTCCAAGAACATAGACAACAAAGCAGAAAGCTAGAGAAAGTAATGCGTTGTGTTTTAAAAGCTTCAGCCTGTTCAGTAACACTTCTAGTTCCTCAGGAGAACACCTTGAGGGACCCTTTGGTCAGGAGCCTCACCAGAGTGTGTCTGACTGTGTAGATTAATTCCTTATCTGTCTGCATTGTTAATGACTTACAGTCCATATCTGGAACCCTGCTTATCCATTGTCTTGAAATGTGGTATTAACATGATTTTAGAATGAGTTATCGTCATGAGACTTAGTTCTTCTTCTTCTATGCTATTCTGTACTCTTCTGCTCTGTATCATGGTCATCAACGTTTTCATTATACTGACAGTTGAATTTTGAATTTACACTCGTGGTAGGGGATGTATGTTGCTGACATAGTTATTTCTGTTTTTAATCACGTACTTGGAACTTCCCTTTAAAACGTTTGAGCTCAGCAAGATTCATAGCAACATGTTATCTTCTAAAGACCACTGAAGATGCTTCTAGTTCCACACAAGGGCTCTTTGCCTCATCAGTGTGAGACTAAAGATAAGAGCGAGACTAACTTGATTATTAGTCTCACCATGCTGAGCTCAACATTTTTTTAAATACGTTTCAAGGATGTAATGAAAAACAGAAACAAAACAAATTGGGGAGGGGGGGGGATAACTTGAATGATACGTAGATGAGAGAATTATTCAATTTGTGTACACCCTATTTATTCTATCTTTAAACAGAGTAAACTGCCCGTGATTTGTGGAGTAGTGTTTCCTGGCTGTCGGTCTGGAGTAAGCGCTCTAATAATCACCTTTGTGATGTATTAGGCTGTGGGTGTCAGGCTGGTGTAAGTCAGGGGTGGAGGTGGGGGGAGTGGAGGGGAGGCTGGTATTAGCATGCATATCCCTGACGGCTTCCGGATGTATTAAAATGAGGAATGATGTAAGTTCATTATGAGTCAGGGCCTCGCCACAGGGCCTTCTTACTGACTCCAGACTCATTAAAAGCCGGATCTTGAGGAATAATAAGAGATCAGTTTATATAAAAGGCAGCCTGGCTGGAGTGATACTGTATTCACAAACAGGCCATTGTGAAGCAGTGTCTGGTTTCACTGTATTTTTTTGTATGTTATATATATATATATATATATATATATATATATATATAAAAAAAAAACACTTTTAATGGAAACAGTGACAGTGTTACAAAACTGTTCCTACACGAATAGAGCACCAGACATTAGCAAATAACGGTACATGCTTTTTGTTTATAAAGTAGTGACTAGTTGACTATTGTTACCTTGTCTATTTGACTGGCACATAGGTACTCGTTCCACCTCTATATTGCAGTGTTCCTTGCTGTACGAGTGGCGCCTGGTCTTAAAAAGGTCGAGAAACACTAAGGTAGACAAAAATGTTAAGTACATTTGTTAAGATACAGCGTTTCTGAATTTTAATTTCTTAATCAAATTACTTGGTGAAGCCCTTATGAACGTTTCCCACAGTAAAAGCATATAGGAGTATAAAGGCATAGTTTAAGCATTGTAAAGCCTATAGAGGTATGGTAAAGTACTTACTCTGGGAGGGTAAACTTTGGTAAATGCCTTTGGAAAAGCATCATTAACATGGTAAACTTTAAGGGAACACGCAAGCAATATGGAGCACTCAAAGCCTTTGTCCTGTGATGAATGTGTCCTTTCACAGAAATTTATACAAACAAGGTCAACTTTTATATGGTCTAGTACAGTACTTGTAACCTGTTTCTTCTGTAGAAAGCACAGTTTATTTCTTTGAAATGTGCAACATATTTGGACATATGCCCAAGGAAACCCCACGCTAACTGAAATGTTCCTTTTGTTCCCAGCCAGGAATTTCAACATCCAGAAAGCAGAAGCGATGCTTCGCAAGGTAGGAAGTTCTGCACATTTTTACTTTGTGTATTGAGATCTGTGTTCGTTTATTACAGTGAGAAACACTAAAAGGAATTGCAACTAACAAAATAATGCCATAAAGCGTACCTGTTGTGGACTTCCATTCATATGCAGGTCTCAAATGTGCAGCTTTGAAAAACACATAGTATATTAAAAATGTTTGATAATGGATACTGCATTAGGTTAAAGACATTTCTGTTTGCACGCCTTGCTTTCAGTTGAGGTTGCACTTGCTTAGCCATCACCTGACTTTCCTGTCATTACAATGACCCTGGTGGTACAAGTGTAACAGAGAGAACAAAGAAGAATTATGGGGGATTTGACTGAAGATATCTCAGATGGAGTTGACAAAGTTAACCCTAGCCAATACTTTTAAGTGCAGCACAGAAACCAGGACCAGAGTTGGAAATTAAATGGAGATAGACTTAGGACAGAGTGAAGAAGACACTTTTCCACACAGTGGTGAGGGGATGGAATGGGTTGCCTAGTCATGTTGTTGAGGCAGAATCCTTTAAGATCCTTTAAGACCCGACTTGACACCTGGCTGGGACTACACTAGGTTAAAGGAAGATTATTATTATTATTATTATTATTTATTTCTTAGCAGATGCCCTTATCCAGGGCGACTTACAATCGTAAGCAAATACAATTCAAGTATCACAGTACAGATCTCCATTTGCTTGCCTTGATCTCCATTTGCTTGCCTTGATCTCCATTTGCTTGCCTTGATCTCCATTTGCTTGCCTTGTC
Source organism: Huso huso (assembly GCA_036884735.1). Lineage (NCBI taxonomy): Eukaryota > Metazoa > Chordata > Actinopteri > Acipenseriformes > Acipenseridae > Huso > Huso huso. The sequence goes on along the minus strand of CM072683.1, from coordinate 10,926,194 downwards.
AGTCAATAGGGGAAGCAGCTGTTTTTTTAACCTAGTGTAGTACCACATTTTTTAAAATGAAAGTATATTTTTGCTAGCATGTGTTTCTTTTCAAACTGCACAGTTTGATTAAGCCATGCTTGACTGTTGTTGCATATTAAAAACTTTAATTCATCAAAGCAGACTTTAAAAAAAACATTCTTAAACTACTTGTGAGTTAAAGCTTTTGTCCATTGTCTTCAAATTTGGGAGTCTTAAAAGAATGAACAGTTTGTTTAAACTCCCTCTATATGTCACAAACACACTTTATATATCCTCTGCCCATTTCCACATATACTGTACCCTTTATTTCATGTTTACCAGTACCAAGTTGTACCTTTTTACAAGATCAAACAGATTAGAAGTCTCATTTTTAGATGAATCGGACAACAGTTAGCCAATTTAATTACCACCAAATGATAGTGTTGCATTACCCTGTGCAGTGTTTACAAGAAGCATATTACTTTACCTTTGCTGTATCCCAGTTAACCCTATCATAGTATTCTTTAATTGTATTGCTGTTAGTTTTCATATTTTTTTTATTCACACATCATAGGTAATAAATAAATTATGGAATTAGCTTTTTCAACTTTTACTAGAGAAAGAGATTTTTTTCTTCTAAACATCACAGTGTATCCCATTCATGCTGCCTCTTGCAACAGTGCTGGTGCTATCATTGAAAAAAGTGGCGCATGAGAACAGATAACCAGCATTGTTGCAGGAGGGAGCGTGATCTGGATGCACTGCGATCCTTAGAAGACCATTTTTTCCTTGGCGAATGCAGCAGAGTAAATGTTGAGACATTGAGCCCAGTTGACTTGTTACCTATGATGTGTGATTATAAAATGTCAGCAATATGTTTAAAATGTAACCCAAGAGAGTGTGGTTTCTTCTTGGAACCATTGATAACAAGGCCTTGAAAAAGCCTTTATTGTTCATCTGTGTTGGGCATTCCATATCTGCAATCCATGCAAACAGCTCTATGTATTGACAGTGTTGTTGGGTTTCTGCAGTCATGTGGTTTCAAAGCACAAAATCAATACACTTTACTTGCTTAGCCTCTGATGTCTCAATTGCAAATCAGTTACAAAATCCTTTTTTGTTTTAAGCACCTTGATATGGAATAACAGAGCAACTAAATATATGGAACTATTTTGTTAGCTGCAGTTATTTTAAGATGTGTTGATAATGCCCCTTAGATTAGATTATATATTCCAGTATAGGGGACTTGCAATATGAAAATAAATGTAATGTAAGAGTAAAGGGAAGATATGAACCAGATGTAATTTCAGAGGGTGTGATTATACCATCATAGTTTGACCTTAGTAAATTAACCACAGTGGAAAACAGGTTCCATAGCTAGAACGGAGATGGGCTTGGTAAGGCTTAACAAAAATGACATTTGAAGCTACAAAACTGCATACAGTTCACTGCGTACACGTGACTGAAAGAGCTGAAACAAGCCCTACCCTTGTCTAATAAATTGTATTGTATTTTGGCTATTTCAATTTTAAAACAACATGCATATAAAGATCAATATGCATTTATAAGGGACAAGGTTTTAAGGGCAGCTATAAAAGGGTCATGAGCACTGGACCGTGGAATATCTGTTAAAAGTCTTTCATGTGGTGTGAGTTGATGATTATAGCACCAGTGTAGTATCAGAATTTGCTTCCATGTGAAATTGCTGCAATTTTTCCCCCCGGAATATTAAAAATAAACATGTTTCCTTGTGAAACATGAATTTTGAAATTTTCCTTGCTATATTTAAGGCTGTCTGATTGCATTGAGGGTGGTAAAAAAAAAATGGCAGGATCTGTTTGTAAGCCATAGAAGAAGGTTTTTTTGATGTTACAACTGGAGACTAAAACACATTAAAACCTGAATATGTAAAAGCAAACAAAACACAACCACACTACGCTTCAAAGCAAGGCAGGCTTGATGCAAATGGAATGGATTTCCCTTGAGTCAGACTCTGCACAAATTCACAATTAGCCTGAAGAGGCCGGCCCAGCCAAGCATTTGCAGACACAGACAGAACTGTGCTGTCTAACCCAGTAGCACAGCTCTGAATTGAAGCCCAGGCCTCCAGTGGTAAAGGAATGAATTCCCTTCTGCACCAGCTAGACCCTCACAGCACTTGACATTCAGAAAGTCGTTCCCCTGGCTGAATTGCGTCACAGAGCTCCTAATCTCCTGTGTGCTGCATAGACAGATCCTAATTCCAGGGCATGTAAGCCTTGTGATCTGCTTTAACTCAGGCATGTTCTTCAGGTTTGCTACAGCAGGCATTAGCAAGTAATCACTGCAGCTGCAGAGCACCGCACCTCGCGCTGACGTCCCTTTGAAACATTGCTGCGTTTTTGAAAAACATGTTGTATCACACATGTATTTTTATTTTAAAACCTGATATCTGGTACTACCTGCTTACAGGAAGCACTCAGTTTATATGCCTTATTCTCGGGTTATCTGTTTGCACTTCCTGGGTTATTTCACCTGAGCAGTGTTTTCTGGGTCAAAGCCTACTTCTGACTAAAAGCATGGTTATTGACAGGAAGGAAGCCAATTGAAATGACCCAGGAAGTGCAAGGAAGTCTAAAACCCTAGTGAATAGACGTGCATGACAGACACATGTTAAGGAGCAATATTGTTAGCTTCAATTACTCTAAATTACAGACAATCTGGTTAATCACTGATAGTAATGATATAGCTTTGTAAAAAACATGGTTAACCACATTTAAATGCATGTGGAAAGTGCTTGCCAGGGTTGTAGCAGTCGCTCCTATATAAAGTGCAATGCCCCCTGCAAAGGTACTACTGTGCAGTCCACTCAATGCAAACAGAGTTAATGTGGATATTACTGCAGCAAAATGAGCAAAAATCTACTACAGTGAAAACACTGCTTGCAATGTGTAGCTCATTAACATCAAATGGTTCCATAGGTTCCAGTGATTAGGGACTTGCTAGTTTAGTAACTGGTGTTTCAGATATGATACTCACGGGAGTCCAGGTTTGTGTCTGGGCTGATCTTCACTGGAGATTCCACAGGGAGCGTCACTCTGAATCTGGCTACCCTGCTGGTTAGGGAGACAAAATCAAAGGGGCCCACCTTCCCATATAGAGGGCACCCCGCAAGCTCAAAGCAGAAACACCTGCAAGGCTGGGCTTGGTCTGCCAGGGGCTGGTAGCTGTCAAGCGCTCGGGTGGAGGCTTGGCTTGATAGGGATCAGAGGTCATGAACTGATCTTCAGTATTCCAGAGCTGTGGTAGTGAGGGGAGGAAAACAGGGGTAAAAAAAAGAATATTACACTCAGAACAAATTCTTAAAACTGGTCTGTAATAAATGTATTTGGGGTGTAAATGCATTGTAATGCATGGGGTTACAAATGATCATGGGAAATGAATGGTGGGAAATATTTCATGCTATTGAAAATAGATTTCTTTAAAAAAAAAAAAAATTTAAAATTTAGTCGTTGCCAATTATTTTTTATTATTTTCTCCCCAATTTGAAATGCCCAATTATTTTTTAGGCTCAGCTCACCGCTACCACCCCTGCGCTGACTCGGGAGGGGCGAAGATGAACACACGCTGTCCTCCAAAGCGTGTGCCGTCAGCCGCCCGCTTCTTTACACTCTGCAGACTCACCGTGCAGCCGCCTCAGAGCTACAGCGTCGGAGGACAACGCAGCTCTGGGCAGCTTACAGGCAAGCCCGCAGGCGCCCGGCCAGACTACAGGGGTCGCTGGTGCGCGGTGAGCCGAGGACACCCTGGCCGACCTAACCCTCCCTCCCCCCGGGCGACGCGCAGCCAATTGAGCGCCGCCCCCTGGGAGCTCCCGTCCACGGTCGGCTGTGGAATAGCCTGGATTCAAACTGAAAATAGATTTCTAAACAGCCACATGGATGTTATGGGGTTTGTTAAGGTGCCAGGTATATTGTAGCCGTTTGTGACTGTGTGTGAATGTGTAGGAGCAGGCCTCAGGTTAGGAGGCTGTGTTCTAGTGAAATGCATGTGTTGGATTGTAATCAGATGCAATAATGTGGTGTTGTTGTTTTCAGCATGTTGAGTTTCGGAAGCACATGAAGGCAGACACAATAACTACAGACTGGCAGGCTCCTGAGGTAAGGGAGAGGGACTGGCGTGATCAGGGGTCCCTCAGATTGAGAGGAGCAATGGGGGTGGAGTGCCTTGGGTTTGCAGTCCAGGGTTAGGATTGCATTATCATCTTGTTTTATCAGAATCAGAACTGAACTGTGCTCCCTAGACACATTAAATAAACAATAAAAGACGTTCAAAGCATAACAAAATAGTCTGTTCAAATTGATCAAATAAATTATAATATTGTGTTTTGTTGGAAAAGAGAGTGGTGAGGGTATGGAGTGGGTTACCCTAGTCATGTTGCTGATGCTGAATTACAGGGATCCTTTAAGACCCAACTTGACAACGTTTTGAGATCAATCAGCTTTGAGGAACTGGACTAGCACTGATGGGCTGATCAGCCTCCTCTTGTTCTGATGTTTGTGTGTCTGTGTTGCTCAGGTGATCGAGCGCTACCTGTCGGGTGGGATGTGTGGCTACGACAAGGATGGGAGCCCTATCTGGTATGACGTGGTGGGGCCCCTGGACCCCAGGGGCCTCCTGCTCTCCGCCTCCAAGCAGGACTTCCTCAAGGCCAAGGTGCGAGATTGTGAGAGGCTGCAGAGGGAGTGCAAGCGGCAGAGTGAGCAGGTACGTTACAAGCACCATTTACACAGGCCAGAGAGCATTGCAGTGTCTGTGTCCCGTAGCTTTATGATTGCCTGCTTGTAGTGGCTGTGTCCCGTAGCTTTATGATTGCCTGGTTTATTCTGAGTTGTGTGGCTCCAATATTGAGTTTCAGTCATTTTGCTGGGGAGTTACTGACTTGTTGGGAATTGGAAGCTGTATTTAATGGATACCCGGCTAGTGTATTAAAACCAGCACATGTTGCCAGCTGTTAGGTAGATTTAAAGGGATGCTTCATACTGTATACATTTTCAGAAAATTCCTTACCTGTTTCATATCCTAATATGAGTGTTTTGTAACTTCAAGTGAGGTGGTTTAAAAAATGACCACTAGTGGTGTGCAGCTTTAATTTCATCCCCTTCTGCAAACTGCTCCATTTAGTTGCTACAGTTGCAAGGGGGACAGAAATTACAGTTGCGCATCACTTGTGCTCGTTTCTAACACCACCTCTTAAATTCAGCTTTTAGAAAGGCTATTTAGAAGCAGCCCAGAGGTTAGAAAAAGGACATTTGTGAGTAGGCCTGGTAAGTAATGGTTTAAGAAGAAATAGCAATAGAGACAAAACACACATAACAGGATATTAAACGTAAGAGATTCAATATAAAATGTAGATGGTGTAAAATCGACTGACTTTAACATGTTGTAATAAGGGAATGTGAAATTATGATGATTATCTTGAACTGGTGAAAAACAGCAGTGCCGGTGCTTTGTGCCATTGCTTTGCTCTGTGGTGCTGTGTCTGTCTCACTGTGTGTCTCTGGGACTCTCTTCCAGCTTGGACGCCATGTGGAGTCCATCACCATGATCTACGACTGCGAGGGTCTGGGGCTCAGACACCTGTGGAAGCCGGCCGTAGAGGCGTATGGAGAGGTACAGGCACACACTGCCACAACATCTAATCACCACGCTTCTCCAGCTGCTGCACGCCTCCCATTACTGACTTGGGCCTATAGCACAGGAATGTGGCCTGCTTCGAAATAAGCTACTAAGCTACTAAATAAGCTGGACTGCATTACATTTTACGGAAACTGACTACTTAAAACTTAATTTCTTGTGCTGTCCATCACCACTGCTCCATCTTGACAGCTGATTTGGTCAAAATAGAGTGTCTCTCTACCACATGATGGCTTAATAAAAAGCACAGGCTTGTTTACTGTAAAGAAACTGTAAAACCTGTCTGCACATTTTATACTGTGTTTAGTGTTTTTTCAGCAACACTACATTAACCAAACTACATACATGTCAGCTTGTGTGTTTTGTAGTAAACATGGATCAGAAGTGAATACATTAGACTAGCATAGCAATATTTTGTTACACACATGTCTAGTTTCCTATAGGATTTGCAGTCGTGTGTTATAGTTCAGAAGCTCACATAGCTGGCAGTGCAGCGCCATCATGTCTCTCTTCTCTCTTGTCAGGTTCTCACCATGTTTGAAGAGAACTACCCTGAAGGGCTGAAGCGGCTGTTTGTGATTAAAGGTACACTCAGTGACACTGTTCCCCGGGCTACTCCTTGGCTTGGCTGTAGAGCCTCTGAGCTAACCCTACATGATCCCAGCCTATTTACAAAAGCACTCAATATCACAGTGAGGTTTTCCTCTGAGCTAACCCTACACGATCTCAGCCCATTTACAAAAGCACTCAATATCACAGTGAGGTTTCCATATAGACTACTGTAAACCACTTTATACTGCAGTGTCTTTTATTAGGCATTTACAAAAAAAAACTGAAAACTATAAAGCAAACTGTACACTTCTCAGATAGCAGCTATTTAAAACGATTTTCATTGTTATATTCATGCTGCTTTTTTGGAGCTGTATCATATCTTTATATGTGTTCTAACTTGCCATGTTTTGACTATGGGATCTGTTTTGCAGCATTAAAATTACTGTTGCTAATTATTTCATACATTTCCCATACCAACCACACCCATTAACTTCACAGGTCTCAAATGTGTAGTTTTTAATGACATGTTTTAACAAACGTATATTCATTTTAAATCGTGATATATGGAACTACAGTAGGTTAAAAAATATATAATCCTCTCTTTTTGCAGCACTCCCTTTCAGATAGTCTTGCACTTTCATGGTCATTTCACCTGGAAAGTGAAATTGCACCTACTGCCTCTTTTCCTGTTAGTAACCAACCAGCTGCTTCCCCTAATGACGACATGCTCTGCAGCCAGTAATACGCTTGACCCCGAAGACACTGCTAGGGTGAAAACGACCCAGGAAGTGCAAGTTAAATTGATTTCCTGGAAGGGAAGGCAAGCAAACTGAGAAGTTTTCTGTGTTGAAGCAGATGCCATGTTTTGAAATACAAATACTTGTTTGTGATGTTTCATTCACATCTACACACTTGAGACCAGTAAAGTCCATAGAATTGCCATTTAACAGGTGTGTCTGTGTTCCTGTCTCAGCCCCCAAACTCTTCCCTGTGGCTTACAACCTGATCAAGCACTTCCTGAGCGAGGACACGCGCCGCAAGATTATCATCCTGGGAAGTGAGTACCTGTGTGCCTTCAGCATCCAGTTAAACATGGGGGGCCAGGTGTGGGTACCTGTCTGCCTTCAGCATCCAGTTAAACATGGGGGGCCAGGTGTGGGTACCTGTCTGCCTTCAGCATCCAGTTAAACATGGGGAGCCAGGTGTGGATACCTGTGTGCCTTCAGCATCCAGTTAAACATGGGGGGCCAGGTGTGGGTACCTGTCTGCCTTCAGCATCCAGTTAAACATGGGGGGCCAGGTGTGGGTACCTGTCTGCCTTCAGCATCCAGTTAAACATGGGGGGCCAGGTGTGGGTACCTGTCTGCCTTCAGCATCCAGTTAAACATGGGGGAGCCAGGTGTGGATACCTGTCTGCCTTCAGCATCCAGTTAAACACGGGAGCCAGGTGTGGGTTACAGGAAATGTGAGCTCTTCCTAAGTAGCTGTGGGATTGAGGGAGCTGCCTGCTGTGAGGGGACACGCATGGCTGCTGCTTGATGTGCCAGACTGTACCGGTATGGACAAAAGCTTCATAAAGTCGAATGAAACCTGCTGAATAATGTTACATTAACATATTGAATTACATACACTGCTTTGCAGTTTTCCATATACTTAACGAAAAACTGACAAGAATTGAAAAATGTGACATTTAGAAATCTAACATGAAATACTGTACTACTATTATGGCTTCTGGTAGACTTTAGAGATATCATTTTGCAGTTTCTTTGATTGCTAGATGTTAACTGATATATCTAAATTATGTTCATATAGTTGTTTTTTTTCAATGACGTCTCAATCCTAAAATTCAAGGGTGAGACAAAACTTTTGGCCAAAGCTGTAGACAGCGCTGTTGTCCCTCATCATAACAACAAAAAATGAAAGTGGGGCATCCCTGACTGATGTCTTTAGAGAATAAGAATTGAATTCACCGTTTACTTATGTAGTTGAAAGCAGATTGAAACCAGTCCTGTTTGTTTCCATTGGCAACTGACAAATATCAAGCTGGATTGATTGGTGTTCACTGGCAGAAATAAGTCTGCCCTTATAAAAGTTTACAACAGTACATTTGCACGGTATAGTTGCAATTTTCCAATGATTTCCCCATGGTTATACCATAGTTTGCCATGTTTTTTACTAAGCTTTACCATACCTCTCTGGGCTTTACAGTGCTTACCTATGCTTTACCAATGCTCAAACAATACACTACACTTTACTGTGATCACATTTTATAAGGACTCTGACTCACTCTGATGGAGGATATGACCAAATGAGTTTGTGGCTGGGTGTAGATTGCCCCAGTTTGATATTGGAACGAGATGAGTTTTATATGATTAAACGATTGATAAAGCCGATGTGTGACTGGCCCTGTGTCTGCTCAGGTAACTGGCAGGAGATTCTGCTGCAGTACATCGAGCCGGACCAGCTGCCTGCCTGCTACGGAGGGACCCTCACTGACCCTGACGGAGACCCTCGCTGCAAAACCAGGGTGAGTCCGCGTTAGAGCAGATCAGAGCATTCTTTACAGTGAGAGCATTCAAATAGGCAAACACTGCACGTCTGCATTGGCATGGAACACCCTGCAAATGTATGCTATTAAAACTAGGTGCCATTGTCATTCCTGAAACTTTGAAACTAGACGATTCTGCCACCAAAAAACACAAATATTCTGTGCCGTTTACCTGTTGCATACTTGTCAGGAATAGGGTTCCCTGCCTTTAAATGGTACAGAAAATACTGTTTACAGATACCTGTCTAGGCACGCTAGTCTTGGATCAAGGTAATCTCCTGTAACAGGCGGTGTTTATAAGAGTGCAGCTGACTCCCTCTGTCTAACTTCATTCTCATTCTCACAAGGCCCATATTGTTGATCTTTTTGTTTTCCAGAATTTTTTTTTCCCTTAACTTAGGCAAAGCTGCCACACTATAAGTTCACTTCCTTCCTGTATTACAGGCAATAGGTCCCTACCTGAGCCTAACACTAGCCTTCTATGGGAGCCTTTTCTTGAATGTAGAGAGAAAGCAATCGCTTCCATCAATGTGTTGTGTTGTAACAGGATAGCCAGGCTTCAAAAAGATCACCAGCTAACCAACATGGGGTTTGTGATAATGTTATTATTTAAGGACTCACGTATTGTATTTTATTGAATTAATCTTCTTTAATTTATCTCATAATATCTCAGCCAGTGAGATATTTCAGTTTGTGTTTTGTTTTGCAAGTCCACAGTGACACCTTTTGATCACCTACTGCTACTGTATTCCAAGGATTTATTTGTTTAGAAATGCTAGAGAGACGAGTAAAAATATCTTTGTAGATGCATTGGTTTGTTTGCTTGTTTATTTATTCATGGGGTGATTCTGTTTGTGTCAAATCTTTGTGCTTTGAGATCAATTATAAATGATGTATGTATATTCTAAAACATTTACTGGGGTGCGATATTTGCTGCTCCTTCTTGCTTACATCTTGAAATACATGCACAAGATTTGAACGAGGAATTCATCCAACAGGTACAATCGTATCAATATTTACAGGGTGGCCTATTTGTTCTTTATTTTACCCACTTACATAGATTTCTGCCGTGCCACTGGTATTGCTATCTCAAATGACATTCAACAGCGTAACAGACAGTTGGTGATATTTGATATGCAAATCACGTTAAATAATGTGAACAACCAAATGGTGTCTAAACTGTGAACAACCTTTATTTATTTGCTTACTTATTTATTTAAACTGGAAACGGTTGCTTCCCAATTAATTCAGAAAAAGCCCTTTCCCAGTGGCACAAGCAAACCAGACGGGTGGTATATATCCCATGGGCCACACCAGAACCAGGCCGTGACACTTCTCTGAATCTGGCCCTGGGCCGAACCAGGCTATTGTATTTTATTTCTTGTCAAACAGGATGTGTTCTTGCAGAGCTCCGCACATCACTGTAGTCTGGACAGAACACGCTCTGCTCTGAGATAAAGGTGAAACGTGCACAAAACAAAGACAAGCATAACAAAAGTAAACTCATACCTACCAATATTCACTTTAACTTAGGCATACCTTTGAGTCCTTAAATGAAATACTTATTTTTTTTTACAACAATCCTCTTCATTCTTCCAGATGCAGATCAGCTAATAAAACCAGTGAATTGTAGGAGGCACTGGGATTATCAAAGGCAAAGCATTTCACTGCATTAAAACATGATGTTTCTACCCTTAGATACTTTGATAAAAATTGTACCGCCCAGAAGAGGGGCCTCTCGATCACCTAGCGAGACACAGGGAGTCATGTTGGATCTTACCTGTGGGAACCACGTCTCCCGGCGGACTAAATAAGGACCTATGTGAATATGTGCTGCTTCTAGCTTCTATAGAGACCCCTCTAGAGACCTATATAGAGACCCCTATAGGACGATGTTGCTTCATTATAGTTTTATAGTATTAGGAATGTATCTATGCACACTGCCCTACAGCAAGTATTGGGATAGTAAGACATCCAGTCAGCAAGGTGTCTGAGGGGTAAAAGGATCAATAGGAGCCCCAGCCCTGTCGTTCTGCATTTACTCATCCGCACCGATGCTTGTTGAGGGGAGAGTATACTGTATGGAATCAGGGCACAAAGAGATCTGGGGGAAATTGTCGAGCAAAAGCAAAACTCATTATTTGCCTTTTATTTCCTGTGCAGCAGATATTAGGACCCAGCCTGAGCCTTAAAGTTTTATTTTGTAATTCAGAATTCTTAAATTTTTTCCAATTGCTCCAGATTTCACTATATATATATATTTGTGTGTTTGATGTTTTCAAGGCCTCACTTGCGCTCCATTGAAACTAAAGCTTGGCAAATCTTTGCCATTTCAACACAGAGCATTGCCAGCAATAACAATAATTATAAATATAAAGTGCAAAACAGAGCCAGTGATTTCACTGAATTTTGATATTGCGCTTATTTTGGCCAGCTTAGATGTTCCCACATTAATGGAAATGAAGTGGGAAAGTACTTCCCTCAAACTTGTAACATTGTGGCTGGATAACTGGGCTTCCCAGAATTGATCATAAACTCTGGAACAAAAAGATCAATAGCAAACAATAAGATACGATAAGAATATTCTGGTAATTATAGGTGAGTGCATGTTTTAAAGCCTTGGTTATTACCGTTTGTTTAACTGGTGAGTACGATGCCCTCGGATTAAACTTTTATGAGAGCCTCGACCTGGGGGCCACTTGTATTTACACGTCCATTCAATAGCCAGCTATCTCTAGACAGGCCTCACAGTACATCATACACAGTTTTATATACATTATTGTATCATGGCTGTGGTCAAGTTATTATATCACAGCAGGATGCTAAGATTAAGGCCCACTTTCGGACTCGTGTCAGTAAAGTAAACTTTAGTAAACTGCACAGAATTAGGCTGATTTGCTACCTTAGTAACATAATAGATTGTGTTTGTATTGCCTGAATCTCTCAACAAAGCAGGGTTGCTAATTTAACATCTAACCTTAACTGATCCATCACAAGACCTGACCTTAACTGATCCATCACAAGATCTAACCTTAACTGATCCATCACAAGACCTGACCTTAACTGATCCATCACAAGACCTAACCTTAACTGATCCATCACAAGACCTGACCTTAACTGATCCATCACAAGATCTAACCTTAACTGATCCATCACAAGACCTGACCTTAACTGATCCATCACAAGACCTAACCTTAACTGATCCATCACAAGACCTGACCTTAACTGATCCATCACAAGATCTAACCTTAACTGATCCATCACAAGACCTGACCTTAACTGATCCATCACAAGACCTAACCTTAACTGATCCATCACAAGACCTGACCATAAACCTGATCCATCACAAGACCTGACCTTAACTGATCCATCACAAGACCTGACCTTAACTGATCCATCACAAGATCTAACCTTAACTGATCCATCACAAGACCTAACCTTAACTGATCCATTACAAGATCTAACCTTAACGGATCCATCACAAGACCCGACCTTAACTGATCCATCACAAGACCTGACCTTAACTGATCCATCACAAGATCTAACCTGATCCATCACAAGATCTAACCTTAACTGATCCATCACAAGACTTGACCTTAACTGATCCATTATTGAAGTCCATTTTCCTGCAGACGTGTTGAGGGTTAACAGTGCTCATTCAGTCCACTCTGCATCATCTTTTCAAATCTTTTGCTCGCTATTTCTCCTCCTCTCCTTTCACCCTTCTAATTGTGTATCGTTGCCCGAAACACAGTTAACTTTTTCTCACAGAAATGTCACATTTTGTTTATGGCGGCATTTTGGATTTCGTTTTCCTTCATGATCTTGTAGTGCTCTCCGATTTGGTCATTTCAGAGGACTTTATGATTAATTTGTCTGTTCCTCTTTTAATTGACGTCCTAAGAAGTTGCTTGTTCTCTCTTTTGAACAGGCTCTCAGCCTTGACCCCTCTTGCAGTGTTTCTCCTCCTCAGAGGTTGCAGTGAATGCATGCAAGTCGTTGTTTTTTACAAACACTCCTAGTATGCACACAGTCTTCAGCACCTGGCTGTTGGTACCTCTTTTTAGTCACAATCCTGGCTTCCAGGCAATTAAATGCTTCCTCACTTTTATGTCCTATTTTGCCTTTTTCTCCTGTCTCCTTTCTTTGGAGTCAGTGGTTATCATTTAAACTGCTTTGTGAATGTTGTTTTTACAGATCTGTTGAAGTGTTAATTTGAATGTTCCAGGTGATTTACACTGCTGCTGTTGTGGAAACACCATTCTCCACAGGACAATGAAAGTAGCAGGTGGAAATTACAGGCAACAAGGGCTGGGGCTGTGTCTTAATTTGGTTCTTAAAGGATCCCAGTGATTCAGGCTTGGCAACTCTGCAAAATTCATTTTGACATATTTAGCTCAACACTTCATTACTGAAAATATGCTGCACATTCCTACATGTTATAAAAAGTTAGTGTAGATATTGATAGTATGTTAAGACGTAGGCTGGGACTACCACCACTTTCATTGAGTGCACTGTAGCTGGGCACACAGTGTTCCACAGGGACACACTATTCAAATCGCTTGGGAATGTTTTTCCACAACACTTTATAATTGCCTTGTATATTAATACAAATGGCTTGTAGCTTCTATTTAGAAGTGCATTGCCTATCTTCAGGAAATCATTTTTATAAGCTGTATTGCACAGATAGATTACAAACACAAATTAGTATTTCATTGTGGCAGTTGTAAGTGTTTTTGATACAGTAGAATCTGTTCTATCTGATTTAATTGGTTCCAGGGGTCCATCGGATATGTGAAAATATCATATCTCAGAGGGACTCGTTATACTACATTGTAGTTGCTTAATTAACGACATTGCGTTATAAATTACAATGTCAGGTACAGGTTTGTCTAAATCACCATCGTACATGTGTTCATCTTTTTAACGGTAGGGAAATGCTACGAATCCCTTGCTTTCTTGTTTTTATATTGAACATGGTTCAACTGGGCAGGTTGTTTATGTGAAGTGACAGCATGTCAAAAGTGAAACGCAATTCCCAAAAGTCTTTTTTTAATCTGCAACTGAATCCATTCTGTCCTGCTAAGAGATGAATAATAAAATGTGCATTGATCAGTTTCCATCTGTACCGTTCTGATTGTAGCGGCATGTGTATATGACACATGCCAGAGGCCCATCAGTTAGTACAGGGTATTGTATCTTACAGGATCAGATGTGACAGGTTCTACTGTATGTGTTTTTTCAGATGTTATCCAATCCTTTACTAACAGTGACTGGGGTGTAACAGTAGATGTGTACTATATAATGTATTGATGCTTGAGACATGATTTGTACATTGCCTTGATAAAGACTGAAAAGTGTCTGGTTTGATTGCTAATAAATTCAGTTGGGCACATCATCAAGAATGAGGCTGGGTTCTTTCTGTGGCCAGTTATTGTAGCTCCTTTGCTACAGATTCCTGCAGCGAGGTCAAAACTAAAAGAAAATAGTTTAGGTAGGACACACTGGAAATTGATTTAACACATGAAATGTTTAAACCAGGCTCTTAGTTTTACCTCCCGCGTTTATGGTTTAGTGTTTGGATTGATATTAACCAATCCACCCCCAACGCTAGGCTATTCTCTGTAAAGGTACATCAGGCCAGTACAGCAGGAATGAATGCTAGACTAAGATTGTGACAGAAAGGTAATATAATCCCTTAGATGTGATATGAGCGGTTGAAATGTTCACTGGCAATTAGATTGTAATTCAAGAAGTTTGAACTCTCTCATAGTTTTCTTTACTCCTCTTCAAAAGCAAACTGTCACAAAGTACAGAAGAAAACCAAAATTAAGACCACATAAAAAAGATGACTGAAATGTCTGTACTTTTGAAACTTGTATTATATTAAGAAATGGTGTACATGTTTAACATGGAAAATAATATTAAGAAAAGAAACAATAAGCCAGGAGAGCTGTGTTTCTATTAAAACCCACAGTGTCAGTTCTGCACATCTTCACGTTTGTTACAGCAGCCAGGAGCCCCGTTTCTGGTTTAAGCAGAGTGTTTGCTTGACCGGTCGCACCTTGTCATTTTGCACTGGTAGCTCACTGATAATAAATGAGGTACCATTGCGCTTTGCATTATGATTTTAAACATGTTGGTGCGGAGTGCAAGCAAAACTACCCCTTCAGCTCGGATGCATTGATCATTGGCAGGAAAGGAAATTAGATTCCTATTTTATAGCAATTTCATGATTTACCAGGAGCTTGATTAGCCACAGTTTCTCGTTAACAAGCTCAGGTGTGTCTTACTAAGTCAGTAGTAAAACCTGGAATGGATCACAGATCGCACTAATATGCAACAGGAGTCTTATTTCCCTCTCCAGTTTTGTTTATTGAGCCTGTCCAGGTCAGGGGTGTGCAATCAGTTGATATAAAACAATGCAGCGCATGCATTTATTTCTCTGTTGTTTGGCAACGTTCAGTGAAATCTCCAGAGAGCTGCAGTGTGCAAGGGGATTCATAATTCAGTGTGAGAGCATCTCGGGGGCTGCAGGCTGTGTGGAGGACGGTCTGTGGTGGAGAGGGATGCTCCACAGTGTCAATATTTCAGTCCAATTAAAGACAATTGCACACGGTTTGAAGTTCTGCTCTGACGTCAATTGATTATTCAGGCTTGTTGAAACGGAAGGAGGTATTATTATTGTACTAAATAGCAGGCTGTGTAAAAAAGTTCTTAAGTATAAATACTCCACAAATTAAATGCAACTCTCACCCTGTAATTAAGCCTACGGTAGACGATCAACTTGCACCGCCTTAGACTTTAATATTAATAGGTAGTTCTACAGCCAGTACCGTATTTAAAAAAGTGTACACCTCAAACTAAAACGATAGGAATCATGCACTGAGGTTCAAACACAAATCAACGTATTCTACCGTCCTATTCTTTTGTATTTGTTCATAAATGCAAGAAAGGTGGAAAATGAAAACTCAGTGCGCTTAACAGGTGTGTGCTAGAATATAGGGCTAGAATACAGGACTAGAATACAGGGCTAGATTACAGGACTAGAATACAGGGCTAGAATACAGGACTAGAATACAGGGCTAGAATACAGGACTAGAATACAGGGCGAGATTACAGGGCTAGATTACAGGGCTAGAATACAGGGCTAGAATACAAGGCCAGATTACAAGACTAGAATACAAGGCTAGAATACTGGACTAGAATACTGGACTAGAATACAGGGCTAGATTACAGGACTAGAATACAGGGCTAGAATACAGGACTAGAATACAGGGCTAGAATACAGGGCTAGAATACAGAACTAGAATACAGGACTAGAATACAGGGCGAGATTACAGGGCTAGATTACAGGGCTAGAATACAGGGCTAGAATACAAGGCCAGATTACAAGACTAGAATACAAGACTAGAATACTGGACTAGAATACTGGACTAGAATACAGGACTAGATCACAGGACTAGAATACAGGGCTAGAATACTGGACTAGAATACAGGACTAGATTACAGGACTAGAATACAGGACTAGAATACTGGAGTGATTGCTTTTAAAGACAGTGCAAAACAACAGAGTTCTGAATCACCCTGTTTTCAATCCAGACCTTATAAAATACAGTGTGGTCAGACAGTGATTTAATAATATTGCCATAGAACAGAGAATTAACAGGAGTCATCAAGTAGCGCTGTATTTTTTGCTTGCATTATTCATACAGATCATTTTTAAAAGTTCCTACACAATTTGGGCTCCTTTGGTTTCTGTCTGTCTGTCTGTCTGTCTGTCTGTCTTCTTTTCATCTCTCTTGACAAACAAGATCAGGAAACAGCTCTGCATTCTCGGTTGGTTTAATTTTTAATTTAATTCTTGTGTGTGTGTATGTGTATGTGTGTATATATATATATATAACTCAAATACCACAATAATACTACAAGGGCAGCAGTGTGGAGTAGTGGTTAGGGCTCTGGACTCTTGACCGGAGGGTCGTGGGTTCAATCCCAGGTGGGGGACACTGCTGCTGTACCCTTGAGCAAGGTACTTTATCTAGATTGCTCCAGTAAAAACCCAAGTGTATAAGTGGGTAATTGTATGTAAAAAATAATGTGTAAAAAAAAAAAAAAAAAAGATAATGTAATTGTAAAAATAATGTGATATCTTGTAACAATTGTAAGTCGTCCTGGATAAGGGCATCTGCTAAGAAATAAATAATAATAATATTAATATGCAGCACTCTAAGGTTGGGTTTGATTAAATGACATTCAGCTGAAGAATCTGAGCCAAGTTTCTCCAAATCTATGCAGGGGGATTAGTTCATTTTCATTCCATAGCTTCTTAAAAAAAACAAAATAAAGTCATTTTGAATATTAAAAAAAGAAGATATTTGCAGCTGTAGAACTTAAGAAAAAAACTAGAGGAGGCTGTTTGGCTTATCAAGACTACAGGAAACAGTACTGTATGATAACTCTGCGTTTGTTTTAAACACAGCACAGTGTTTGGTAACGCTGCGTGGGCTCATAGAGCAGTCTTGTGTTTTTACATTTGGAAGTGGAATTGAGTTTTATTCAATGTAGTTGCTCAGCCTCTTCATGCAGTCAGCTCACTGCTGCCTGTGTTGTGTTCCAGGTTAAGTACGGAGGGGAGGTACCTCAGTCCTACTACGTGCGGGTCTCCATCAAGCAGCAGTACGAGCAGACTCTCTGCATCAGCCGTGGCTCCTCCCAGCAGCTCGAGTATGAGATCCTGTTCCCTGGCTGTGTGCTTAGGTGAGTGGGGCTTTCCCTTCCCCATCCCGCCCACTCAGGAAAGGGGAGCAGCAATGGAGCAGTGGCTCAGCCACATGCAAGCAAGCGCGTCTCAGGCCTGACCTGGGCACCCCCTGCCTGCTATTCACTCCAGGGCAGCTCTTCACAAGTCACTGTTAATTACATTGTGTGGTGCTTTTGTAATGTGGGCTAATGTCCACTGGGAAGCATTTCACTGAGCTGGACTGGAACCCAGGCCTGCAGCGCTGAAGGGCACACAGCACCACCTTCTGTGCAGTTAGAAGACATGTAACATGTAACATACACAGCATTTTAAAATATATATTGGGCCATTTGGCCCATCAACGATCGTCTAATTCCTAGTAGCTGATTGATCACAGAACTTCACCTCCTTACACCTTCTGAGCAGTGAAAAGAGTGTTCATATGTAGCATCTAACATTTGAAAATGTTTCTTTATTTTTTTTAAAATCCTGAATGCTGCCCCAGAGCTTTAGGTTCTATTAGATTGCAAGATCAAGCCGTGATGAGCTTATTACTGATTTCCATATACTTTCTGTAGGGGGAATGAATCGCCCTGATGGGGACGAGTTGTAGAGCTTCCTTAGGAATCCTAAAGTATAATGTAATAGGAATCAATGTCCCCAGAAAGAGAGCAGTACTGTGTGTGTGTGTGTCGGAGCAGTGTCTGATGTGTGTGTGTGTGTGTGTTGGAGCAGTGTCTGATGTGTGTGTGTGTGTGTCGGAGCAGTGTCTGGTGTGTGCGTGTGTGTGTGTGTCGGAGCAGTGTCTGATGTGTGTGTGTGTGTGTGTCGGAGCAGTGTCTGATGTGTGTGTGTGTGTGTGTGTTGGAGCAGTGTCTGATGTGTGTGTGTGTGTGTGTCGGAGCAGTGTCTGATTGGTTGTCGGTTTGCAGGTGGCAGTTTGCCAGCGAGGGGTTGGACATCGGCTTCGGGGTCTTCATCAAGACGAAGGTGGGGGAGCGGCAGAAGGCGGCCGAGATGGTGGAGGTGGTTCCAAGCCAGCGGTACAATGCACACCTAGTACCGGAGGACGGCTCTTTCACCTGTCAGGACCCAGGCATCTGTGAGTACACACACTGCTAGGAGCTGGTACGCTTGGCCTGCTCTTTTCTAATTGATAAGGTGAGCAGACACCTGCAGGACTGGCCTCTGTCCTCCACGGGCTGGCAGCTCACAGCATCCACTGGAGAGCACCGTGGTGTTAAGAGGTGATTGGATGTGGGAGTGTAGAGCACCCACTGACTGCCAGTTCTCTTGAGGCTTTGTGGTGAAACATAATTGAACACCAAATAAAAACTGTACAATTCCTGTCTCCTAGTAAAAACACCCCTATTGTTAAAGTTAACCCTTTGAGGTCCATTTATTCAGCGCCGGTCAGGCGTGTCAGGTCTAATTTATTTTCATACAAGCTGTTTAAAAGTAATTCTATACACAGTAAAACAGGTTTAAAAGGCACTGCATACCAACATGACACCCAGCACTGCATCTCCAGCCCCGCCCCACCCCTTGTTCGCTGTATTTATCACATATCTCTTCATAGTCGTGCATACGGATAAATCCTCTCCTGATTTTAAAAAGCAGGGTCCGGACCGAAAAGGAAAAATTTTAATGTCGGACCTGGTTCAACATAGGACCGCAAAGAGTTAAGTCAGTGCATGGGGCCAGTGTTTTTATAAATGTACTATGCTACACATGACACAAGAAACGCAGTAGTTAAACCAGTGTCTCTGCTCCCCAGATGTACTGCGGTTCGACAACACTTACAGCATCTTGCACTCGAAGAAGATCAGCTTCTCTGTGGAGGTGCTGCAGTCAGACAACGGCTCCGTATCCAAAGCCCAGGAGCCCAAGGGAGAGGCCGGGGAAGAGCTCGCAGCCAGCAGCCAATAGAAGGAGGAGGAGGAGGACAGGACCCAACTGCAGGCAGCCCCGCCCCGCTTCTCCCCAGATCAGGACGCGCCACCCTCTGTACTCACAGTATTAGACAGGGAAGCCTGGCCAAATAGGTACTGCCCCCAAGCTGGGGTGGGGGGTCGATAGTTTTGACAATTGCTAAGTGCTTCCTGAGCTGAACTCGGAAACGTATCTGTCCAGATTGTTCTATGTGTAACCTCGGTGTGGCTGGCACACCTTTCTATAATTCTCATTAATGCCACATTTTGACATGCAGTATAATTCTGTTACTGTATAGTTAGTGCACCATCTAGTGATAAAAACGTTTAGTGTTTCATATTTACACTTTTAAGGCACAGAGATACTATTTAACGTATAAATGTACTAGGACTTTGGGGTTAGTGCCCTCAAGCTTATTTCCTCAAAAAAACATTCCAATATCTGACCAATTGAACTCTTTGCTTTATACTTACTATAATTATCCCACTGACAGGGACCCATTCTGTACATGGATTGTATTTACATGGTAGCTCATGTGGTGGCACTTGGTACGGGCATTCCTGTGCACATGTTCTTGGGGATGTTGGAGTCACTGTGTCCCTGTTGTTCATGAGTTCTTATCTCTTGATGAAGAATGTGAGGTCTGTTTATTGGATCTAATCATTGGCAGCTCAGTCCTTTTTAAATCACTGAATCGGACCCTCCCCTCTGGCATTGCCATTGTACAGATTACATGCACTGCTAGAGGTCTGATTTGTAAAACCCTGCTACACCAATTGTAATGATCTGAGCAGCTATACTTAGATACACCAGTGTCTATCTCAATTGAATAGACCTGTATTACATGCCCTGATGTATTAATTGGGTCACAGTACCTGCTTTTTCAGGACACTGGCACTTGAATGGTTGAACAATTGAATATTAAATATGGGACTGTTTTTATCCAGCTTTGATGATTATAGTCATGGTTACCTATACTAATGCGTTCTCAATGAGAGGAGGCGATTAGACCCATCAGTACTGCGTTCCTAGTTGCTGATTTATCCCAGAACTTTGTCTAGTCGGTTCTTAAAGGATCCTAATGATTCAGAAGCAACGACGTGACTTAAACCCATTCCATACTCTCAGCACTCTCTGTAAAGTATACCTTGGACTGGACTCCAGTTATGAGCTGCATGTAAAAAACAGTATGCAGCTGTCTCTCGGGTACACGCTTCACTGTAGTACACCCCCCTCTAGTGGCGTACTGTGGCATAATATATACTGGAGCTAGAGCAGTCCTCATAATACGCACTGTATTGCTATGTTTTCTGTCTGCTGTATTATATTAGAGAGCAGTTTGTAGAAGGTCCTGTGCACACCGTTCTGTACATAGAGGGTTCAGGACCTGGCAAGATGTTGGGTGAATTACAGGTATACAGTTTTGGAAATACGAAAGCACATTTTAACACGTGTTAAAAAATCACTAAACTCAGTAAATGTAGGTTCAAATAAAAAATCATATCACATTTATACTTAAAAATGGTGAAAGTAATTGAATATATTCACAATACAAAATACCTGGTTTTGAAAATAACCCCTTTAGTAACTGTGTTCAAAGTATTTCTCTTGTTTAGAAATAGGTACGTTTCAGGTAACTTTCCGCTGCTATACGCTGTACCTATAAAGTCCAGAGAATATGCTGAAAATAAAACTGATTGTACTGCGTTAACCCTTTATATCCTGGATACACCTGCATCCTGGATACATCTGCTGAGAACTTTGGCAAAAGATACAGAGATAGTTGTCCAGACTGCTAACTAATGGAGCATCTTAAACTATTGGGTGTCAATACTGGATCCACTGGAACACCAGCAGAGTTACCAGTGAACCCAGGATTAAAGGGTTCAGCCAACACAATCAGTGCAGCCTAATGCAGTTTGCACAGGGTGTACAGGACCTACCTGTATAGAGCTCCAGTACTTGGTGGAGTGGAGTGTATATGCTACTTGATTGGAGAAACCTTGATCTTTTCCCCATGTGTGGCCATCGTCTCATGGCATGGGCTGAAGCTTATTGACCAGCCTGTTGCTAGAACTATTTATTTGTTGGCCAGTGAATTCTTGTACATTTATCTTGCAATGTAAAGCTCGTGTAATAACATGTGTTCTTAGCTCTCAGTGCCGTATGGGTTTGCTGTTGATTTTCGTTGTTTTCTAGACTTTAGTAAATACCTTCTTTGTATCACCTGACAGTTAGGTCACAGCAGCCTATTTGTTCCGGACACTGGCACCTCAGTGGTTGAACATTGTTAAATACTGGGAACTTCTTCTTCAGGTTTGATGAAACTACATTATACTGATGCGTTATTAACCAGAGAAACCGATTAGATCCATCAGTGCTCGGTTACTTGCAGTAGATTTATCCCAGTCAGTTTTTAAACCAATGATTCGGCAGCAACAACGTGCCTAAAAACTCATACTCTCGCCACTCTCTGTAATGTATACCCTGGGCTGGGATGACCATGTCACTCTACTTGATATTAAGGTACCTTTTTAAGATGAGAAAAATAAAATAAAAAAAATCAACAGCAAAACAATCCTACTTGTTCCGATGATTAGAAAATATTTTTCAAAGGTTATTACACCTTTCAGAAGAGTGGTGAAGTGAAATCACATTCAGTGGCTTTTAATTCATGGTTTGTTTACTGCAGGGATAATTGCAGTGTTTGTCTTTTAAAAGCACATTCCAAAAAGCTACCCTAATAATTGATTATCCCCATGACGGGGATATAATGTAGTCTGGAGATGCATGTATTGTATGTATGTATTCCCAGTAAAGTATATCCCATTTTTTAGCTCTATCTTGAGAACTGCTCATCCAACAGGGATGAAACTTGGTATGGACATTCCTTATAAGTTTTGCATTAGAGTTTTGTCTTGGGGTTAGTTTAATTATACCTGTGCATTTGTTCTAAAAGGCTGCATGCTGTGCTCAAGGGGAGTTGCTTTTTCATGGTACTGAACCCTTATGGTATTAATATAACAGTCGGGTATAGATTACTGCAGTACATACCCGTGCCTTGTTGTTCATTTTTCAATTGTTTTATATCATGTTGTGCAGTATTCGCCAAGCCTGTGTTAAATGTATATGCAGTGAGTGCAGGTTGAAATTCAAATAGGGTCAGGTTTGAGCTTTGAAATCTGAACTGGAAAAGTAGACTCTTCTGATGGTCCCAAACTGAGTCTTGAGATATGCAAAGGTTATGTACATTCAGGCTGAACCCACATGTAAGAGAAATAGATAGAACATATATTTTGGAATACTATATAGGGTCCTGGTCACAAAACTGTAAGGGATGTTTTTTTTAAGTACTGTTTTTGATTATAAACATTGTTATATGTTAAACAGCGCTTTGAAAAATGTGTTATAAACATGTAAACTCTCTAAGACAGTTGAAAAAGGTTTCATGGTCTTTAAGTGTGATTTGATTAATAATTCTTTAAAACAGTCCTTAGTTTTGTGAACAGACTCATATTTTTAAAATGTTTTCTTGCATAGGTGAGAATGCTATGCCCCTTGGTGTGCCACGGTAAAAAATGACACTTTACATCGCTGACACTCGACACTTTAAAATCTTTGTTTAAGCATTATTCAACTACATAACATTGAAGTACTGAATTTTGGGTTAGGGTTAAGGTGAGGGTTTGTGGAAAGTGACAGATATCAGTATTTTACCATAGCCTTTACCTGATCTGCATGTTCCAGTATCCCCAATCAACCAGGCTTTGTGTTTCTTTTTTTTAAATGTATTGTAGTTTTGGTTTATTTTGTAACTGCTGTCTTTTGCGCACTGAACAACAACACATGTTTAAAACAATGTGTACATACAGCATTCCCGGGCTGAAAGGACTGTTTGTCCATTCCTTAGAACCAGGCTGCAGCGTGCGGGAAACGAGGTATTAATCAAGGCGCTCTGTAAGGTAGCAATCCGTGTATATGCCTGCAGTCTGGAAGGGTGCAGGTTCATGTCATGTTGATTCAATCACGCACATTTTAAATAATTGTATTCAATATATGTTATTGTGTTGGAATTGCAACGATATAGATAAATATCATATTGGTAATATTAGTGTTATTTCCATGTATATGATAGAAAACCAGATTTTCAGGCCTAAGAATATATACACAGCCTTAAAACAAATATGTAGTTCCTGTTTGAAACACCTGGATTTTTAGGGGTACCTGATGACCAGGTACAGCTACAAATGCCTTCTGAAAACCCCAAGTCTGCATTACTGTAACCAAAGCACTTCTCTGTGTTACTGGACACAATTACACTAAAAGATAAAAATGGGACCCCCGGCCTGTTTCTTTATCGGTTGACAATACTGCAATGTTAGATGTATTGTTTTAAGTATAAGACATGTTTATCTCTCTCCTCACTGGTACAGTCCTCATCTCCCCTCTTGTTTATTGTCTGGTGTGCTGCACGTTTGGATTGTTAGTTTTGTACAGCTGCGTGTTGTGCACTACAGGGGCAGAGCGGGAGCGGCGTGTTTTAATGCTCTATACTGAGGGGGCAGGATGACAATACTGGAGAACTGAACTTAACTGCTTTCACGCAGAATCACAGTTAAAATCCAGGAAACTGCCAAACGTTTCAACACTTGAAAGGAATTCTTTTTTTTTAATGTAATTTAAGGATCTTGTTTTTTGCCTAGTGCAGACTGAAAAGTGCTCAGTGAGCAATCGTTGTGATTCCTTCAGATTACTCTTAAGTGTATTTTCTATTCAGATTCTATTTGAATGTTAACACGTAAATGCTGTTTACATAATTTGTGAGAAACTATGTCTATTATACCTAATAAAACCTACACAATGTTATAATTGAGTCCCAGTTGTCTTATTAAATCTACACTATTACACCATAATAGTATTACATGGTATTGCTCTTAATCACCTGGAGAATGGAATCTAGCAAGCAGCTACTTCCCCTACCTCATGACTGAAGTGCTGTTCAGCCAGTGCCATGCTTGGACTGTGAACACTCTGCTGAGGTGAAGTGGTGGAACTAACAGAGTACTTGAAAGTAGGAGAGCTTTCACCGAACTGGTATATATACACGTGTCTCACAGCTGTGTGAATTGAAACACAGAACAGGTGAGGTTTACACTATTATATGTTGGCTTTAACTGCTTTAATGTCCTACGTGCATCAAAAGGTAGTTTCATGTGTCAGGAGGGGTCCTAATACCTGTTGCACGGGCACTCAGTCTGCATTGAGGTTGCAGGTTGAAAGGACATCACCAGAAGTTGTATTACACCTTTTAAAAGCGTAACAAATATGAAATTCATAATATCAGTACAAAGGAAGCGGGTAAGAGGTAAAGACACACACTGCTATCAAACACTGTGGTGTAGCAGGATAAAGGAGTATCGGCAGGGGTAAGTCATTGAGAAAGGCTTTCAAAATGCCCTACGTCTTGAAAGGTTACAAGTTGTCCCTTGTCATTGTTTTCCATTCTGTTTTTGTAAGGAAGTTTACTTCCTGTGTTACACGTATTGGGTCCTCATCTCAGCCTCACACGTACATGTTCAGTGGTGCACAGGTGAAGTTTTAAAGTTGGCAGATTAGGACATTATAAAATATATATATATATATATATATATATATATATATATATATATATATATATATATATAATCTTGTCTGTTGGTGTTAATTTCAAAACAGGACATCTGTTTTCCCCGTCACTAACCCTTACAAAAATACCCTTTAAAATTCATATAGCAATCCTTTAAAAATGATGTCCTTGGCAACCTTTTTAAAATGATGATGTCATTGGTCATGTTGGTGAATGACTCTGTCATAGTAAAGCTGTGAATCTGGTATAATATTGCGTTTCTTCTTCAATGAACTTTTTCAATCGGTATGATCCTCAACTTTAATCTAGGAGTAACACACCAAAACAGCCTTCTGCACAATAAGAGAGCAATCCAGTATTCTTAAAGGCAGTGACGTGTGGAAGGGAGAGGGGGCTGGGTGGGCTCATGCCTTCCTGTCCTTATGCCCCAAAAATGCCCTTTTTCTCAGTCATGCGATGCTTGAAAAGTGCCCTTTTTTCTCAATCAGCCCCTGCCCTTTTAATGTCCTCTGCATGTTACTGCTTAAAGGGTATCTTCTATGGAAGAGACCAAATACTAAATAAAGGTTTGTCAGCATTTCTTAATTATATTGTGGAGATGAATCTTGTTTTCCTGTTATATGGAGGTGTGTACAGTACTAATACTATGAGAAATGCCACCAGGATTAACGAAGGGCAAAGGCATGTATATTTGAAAATAACATTTAAGCGACATGACGCACAGCAGTTACACATGCATAAGTATTCAGATATACCTATGAAAATACTGAAAAACATGACAGAGTTTAGCAAAAACATTTCCATAGATGTATAACTTGCATGGTTTTGAGGACATCAGAATCCTGTACTGTGGGTGGACATTTTGAAGGAATGTCTGAAAAAACACATTTGTGTCAGAAAGTGACATTTTTGACCCCCTTCCAAATCCTAATTATTATTATTATTATTACTCCGATCTCTTTGAGGTCAAGTATAGCTTCTTTTTTTTCTTGCTGTAGTCGTACATGCCTGCCTTCACCTCCTATTGACCTTGACTGTACTGTAAAGAACACACAGTACAGCAGTAGGCACGCTACTGCAATACATTGTCATGCTCTTACATATAACAGACACAATATTAATGATACTCTTACTCCAGGCACTGACACTAGGTTGTGGTTTTTTGGAGGAAGTCACGATATTTAACCGCTGCAAAAAAGCCTCGTTGTGTTTGACACGCACTAAATAATATAGCAGCACAGTCTGCAGCTGTTACTGTAACCCGGAACTGGAGCATCTTTAGCTAGGGATCGTCGTGAATTTCACTTGCATCACCTTTTGTTGATGTTGCTTTTGAATAAAAAGAAGGGGCTATACCTTACCCACTTCAAATTGAATTAAAATATATATTATACAGTAAAATATGATATTGTTTGTTAGCAGCATTTAATCAGTTAAATAACAGCTTCAACTTTTGCCAATTTATCACGCTAGTAAATTGCGGACGGTCCCTGGTAATTGCGAAGTGCCCCTCTGAGCGTGTTAGAGTTTCTGTACTGATTCGCACAGGGTCACTTTCTGGACTAATCATGGACTCGAACCCGGAGCACAGCAAGGAGGTTGATATCTACCGCGACACGTGGGTCCGCTTTTTAGGTGAGTCGGATTTGAATGGTTTTGTTCGACGTGATGAAGTTTATTTCTTAAAAAAAAAATCAATCGAAACTTAAAGATATGTCGTGCTTGACCGTGATTAACTATTGGACAGCTCAATATAAAGTAGTACATATGAAAATATGCGTGCCTGTATCGATGCTGTCTCAAATGTGTATGCATATCAGAGACACAGTTTAAAAGGGACTACCTATTAATGTAAACCAGATTTCTATAGAAAAGAAACGATGCATTGTTTTGCCATAGTAATTACGCATGGAAGTGGAATACACATAAATCGCCTAGTTCAAAGCTGTGGATCCTAATTACCCCAGAGCGCACTGAAGTATAGAACCATGTACATCTCTTTTAAAAACTTTGTTTTACTTGGTTCTATAAACAAATAACTATTTGTATAAATTAAACGCATCAACAGGGAAAACATATGTTAAAATGAATCACAGATCTTTCATTTTATGTTTTAAGGCGACAGAGACAGCGCTGCGATTGAAGAGCTTGTTTGACCCGCCTACCCTACCCGGGGTAGCGTCACTCACTCACTCACTCATTCATTCATTCTGCACAGGAGGTCCGGTTTCAGAAAATAGGCATTTATTTAAATATGTATTTAAAAATGTATTTTTATTTACGACATGAAATATTTAATGAGATATATATAACTAATTTATTTTAAACAAATTATTAAAATCTAGATATGTGTTACGTACTTAACTTACACTCTGTCAACTCTAGAATTGCCCCAAATACCTCTAAGAAAAAATTTAGTATGAGGGCTCAAGTTCCTGTTTTTCTTATTGTAAACACAAACAATTAGGCTGGTGATATGTGCAATATACACTGAATCTTTTGAAAATGTATGTTTCTTATTCTGGTTAAATGCATAAAACTGTTAGGCACACGGGATATGCATTTCACAGGAATCTATTGCATGTGCATTGTCATAGGAAATGTGCTTCACAAGTTAACAGGTATATGCAATTATCATGTATGCAATTCATTGGAATACACTGTATCTGTATAATTCTTAAACCTTAAACCTCCAGTAATATTATATTGACACACCATGGCTACACTGTAAAAAAACAAATCTATAAATATAGTTTTATTTAATCATTTTCCAGAATATATATTCACTGACTGGCACAACACTTAAACACAGCTCTTACAACTAAATGGATTTCCTGTGCAGCAGGTATTAGGCCCCCACCTGTGCCTCTCACTCAGATTCTATGCAGCACAGACTCTATGTGGTCCTAGGGGCCCTAATACCAGCAGCACATGAAGTGATCTTATACTGGGCAGTCAAAGTAAATCGAACGTCTGGAGAAATCAGTGGTGGCAGCTGCCAACTGGCATGATGTCACAGCGCAAGGACTTGCACATTATGAATACATCTTAGGGAACAAAATGCTTTAGACAGAAAAAAAACCTTTAAAAACTCCTCTAAAATGAAAAATGTACCTCCAGATTGCCCTGAGCTGAAACGTGACAGGGGGAGTGTATAGGGCAAAGCCTGAAATAGTTATCTTTTTTTTTTTTTTTTTTTTTTCGAACTTTGCCCCCCAGGTGGGATTATGGTCACTCTCAAATGTTTTGCACTTTTGGTATTCAAATATTTAACATTCTGCAAAGATTCAACTGGAATGATTCATGTTTGCAGATTGCTGTTTCACAGCAAAAACAACCAAAAACAACAATCATTGTTCTGAGATTATGAAGATCAAAACATGAATAAGCAGTCAGCCATGTACACCTTCGGCTTGGAAAGCGAACCCACCCTGAACCACGGGCTTAGTTTGGGGTGTACTGTTTGCTTGCTTACTTGGTTACAATACTGATAGGAATGTATGCTGTGAGTCACGCAGAACCTGTAGCACTACTTTGCTATTAAAAATATGAACAACTAATAAAAAAGACAGCTTTATCTTGCAGTTAGTCAGAGCCATGGGTCTTTTTTTTAACACTATAACTATTCATTAGGAAAATGTGTGAGCATTTGAAATTCGAAGTCATATACAAAGCTATCATAACAAAGTGTACGACATACAGTTTTTAAAAACATTTTCAGGTGTATGTTTCACTGGGGAAAGTGGTAACAAACATGTTTGATTAAAACAGTTTAGAGAATCATGCTAAATCAAAAAGCAACCTTTACAACATACTATAGTTCCAGTTTTGTCCCAGGTGTTTTTTTTCTTCTCTTCTTGGGATTATTGTCCTATCTCTTCCTATAATGTAGTATGTCATTCCTTACACCCTGATGCAGTTTCTACAAAAGGGGCCAATGCTAAACAGGGCCTACATTTTGCATAACTTACCCCCTTTTGCAGATATCGCAGTGTTATATACTTTTCTATGAATTTGGCTGTGCTTGTGTATGTAAATGGTTTTCTTCAGATATACTAATGCAGAACAGCTGGGGTGGAACATTTTGGGTGGAACCCCCAGAGAGAGGTTTCTATAGTGATGACAGCTAAGCCTGGTATGCCAATGAAATGATCAAAAAAGCATTGCAAAGTGTATGCCAACAGTGGTTTGAGCTGTTGTCCTTTCCTGATATGACGTGACACTATTTATTCTGGAGCTAACATCAAGTGAATGATGTCCTTATGCTCCTGTGGGAAAATTCAGTATTTATTGTATTGATAAGAAATACTGAAAATGAGGGAGAGGGGGAACAAGACAGAAGCCCCAGTGTGGAACTCATCTCAGTATAAGATAGGAGTGCATGCTGTAATCTTTTGTCCAGTAAAGCCCTGTTTATTTGTTTGAAACATAGCATAACCCTGGGCTGGGCTCTGGGTAATAAGAGAAGTGTGTAACACTGTGTCTCTGTGCAGGCTATGCCAATGAGGTGGGGGAGGCATTCCGTGCCCTGGTGCCAGTTGGGATGGTCTGGGCTAGTTACGGGGTCGCCACGGTGTACGTGACAGCAGACGCTGTGGACAAGGGCAAGAAGGCAGCCACGGTGAGTTCACTTTTTGGTTTTATTTTTCAAAACAATTTTTACAAATCTGAAAACACAGGACTCTCAGCAATCGTACTCACAAGTGTTTCAGTATGTGAGCTATAAATCCTGGCGCACCCTGTCTCTTATAAGTGCGCAGGGATTTAAAGATCACATTAAGATTGCTATCTCCCTCTGGTACAGGTAGCAGCAGTGGGAGAGAGCCTGTTTGCACACAGTGACTAAGCTATGAAGGGTCAGAGTAAGACAGCTTTAAATACACACTGCAGCCTTCACTTGGATTCCTTGAATTCTTCCTATACTTTCCCTGTTGCTTTCTACAACGCACTAAAAATATTTCACATTGGACTGCAGTATTTCTTTTTTTGTACCCTCCCTCCAATATTATTACCCTTGCAATCTGATACTCACTCCAGCCCGACCTGAATTAATCTTCAGTATAAAAATAGGCTTCTGCATTAAACATTTGCAATCACCCAGTTTATTCATTTAATAAACTGCATACAGATATGAGTGCTGGTGATGTGACATATTCATTCAGATTAGCAATGAACATGGTAACTTTGAACTGACCTGTATCACAATTCCTTCAGCCTGACACACCACCCCGATGGGGTAAAATCTGCAAAACAAAATTCCAACCGCTGACGATGGCTGGAGGCTGATTCGTGCTGGAACACACGCTCTGTGCCGGCACTCGTGTGGGTTTGTAGACATTGTTCAGCCCGCAGAATGGGAGCTCTATAAGTCAGCTGTGTGATGTTGAAGTGTGTAATTGTGGTGCAGAATACAGGTTATGGAGCAATAATGCTGTATTCTGTAGTATTTCATTCAGCTTTATAAGTCCCATTGTGTCATTGTATAAGGCTTTAAAAACTGCCATTTGACAGTCACAGATAGACAAGCATTCTTAATGAAGAGAAGCCTCAAGACATCAGGCTTGACACCTTAATCTAGGAAGCTTCACAACATGGTGGCTCAGAACTTTCTAGACCTCTGTGAGCCCACAACGAGATAACTACCTTACCTTACCTGGCATGCAAATTCCGCTGAAATTATGACCAATAACAAATCTGAATCACACTTCAAAACTATTGATACATCTCTCCTCTCCCCTGGCAGGAACACGGGGACGGGCCAGGGAAGACGGCTCAGGTGGCGGTGGCTGTGGTAGACACCTTCGTGTGGCAGGCCTTGGCCTCCGTGGCCATCCCGGGCTTCACCATCAACCGTGTGTGCGCCGCCTCTCTCTACATGCTGGGACGCACCACGCGCTGGCCCCTCCCCGTCCGCAAGTGGACCACTACCGCCATCGGCCTGTCCACCATCCCCTTCATCATCAAACCAATCGACAGGTGAGCTCCCAACTCCCAGCACTCCTGCTTTCTTACAGTCAAATACATTTTAGAACTACTGGGTTTCAATTTAACCCTCTGTTAGCGGCAATTGAGCTCGCATGGAAGACAGAAAGGGTTGCACCCCACATACATAAATGCAATTAACTTAGAATTTAAAGCAAAAGAACGAGACAAAACTGGTTTATATTATTTAAACAGCTCTGTATTGAATAAACATTCTTGTGAAGTGCTAAAAGAACTTTGCAGACATCAAAAAGTAAAATAGGCTCCGTCCCTTGAAATAAAAAAAACTACGGCAATCCAAATAGTGCTGTTATGACAGTTTCAGTCCTGTATATGGAGCATATTTACTCTCCCTCAGGTATCGATTCTACAGGTCAGCAGAGGCTGCCCATTGGTGGTAGCCTAGTATATGAAAGATCAAAATAAAATCATAAAATCAGAATAAAATCATATTTTGTTTTTAATAATGTATTACAGGAGGTAATAAGCATGGTACTGTAAAGAATACAGTAATCAAATACATTGCTGGCGTTTTATTAGCATATGCACCCCAAAAATGTACCATGTGCACTTTGAAGAAGGATGTGCTTGGTATCAAAAACAAGGGAAACGATTAAAGTTGAGTCACATGTAAAGATATCCTGTGATCTTAAACACGCTGGGATGCACTTACACCCCTTCCCGCTGGCGAAGGGTTAAGAAAATAAGAAAATCTACGAACGAGAAGAAGCCATTCGCCCCATTAACGCTAGTCTGGTTCCTAGAAGCTGGTTGATGCCAAATCTTTGTCAAGTCTTAAAGGATCCCAATGATTCTGCATCAACAGTGCATCAACAGTGTGGGATTGAATTGGGCTGCGAGTATTACAATAACATGTTTTATTAGGATGTAAGTAGAATGCCCCCTCCTCTCTCTCTCCACCCCTCCAGGTCTGTAGACTTCCTCCTGGACTCCAGCCTCCGGAAGGTGTATGGCGGGGGTGGGAGTGGGAAGCACGATTCCTAGTGAAGAGTCTGAACTCGGGGCCTCGGAAGCACAGTGCAGCTCCATGGGACCGGGGAGACCCAACACAGCCGCTGCTGTCTGACAGGGTGGCTTCAGGACTATGGGACATTGCAATCAGCTAACTGAAAAACACAGGGAGCACTGGGTGTGGGTGTTTGTATTTCATCAACTCAAGGCTCTTGATGAACAAGGGATTTTATTTACTGTGTAACATATGTATTAGTTGGACAACTAGCACTGGCAACCAGACTACTCCCCCATGGCTGGGATCCAGTGGATGCGCACTTAGATTTGTACAAGTGGTTGTATTTTATGTATGTTTGCTTAACTACTGCAAATGATCTATAAGGGGTGTATTTAATGATCAGACTGTAGTGGAAACAAATACTGCTGCCCTTTAATTCAATAACAATCTCACTTTACTGAACAGAAGTCCTCGAGGGGAGACAAAGCTTCCCCTGATGCAGAGGCAAGCATTCTAGCTGCTGAGCTTCTTATTTTAACACATGGCCATTTCAGAAGCACAGGAAGGGGGCAGGCAGTCACTGCAGCCTCAGTACGCCCCCCATTACAAGCAGGTTTATGAATTAGTTTGGTGGTATTAAGAATCACCTCTGTTAGATCATTAAAATGTACCCCATAATGTATTAAAAGCCATTATTCAGGGGATTAAACATGAAAATGAGAAACCCAATCCATACACCTGCACTACTGTTGTATGTATGCAGAGATACATTGTAAAAAACATGTACTGTTTATGGGTATTGCATACAATGTTCCCCCAGGACATAGCACAAGACTCCCTAATTGCCCCTGCTTTAGACTCCTGTGCGACACCAATAGGACCTGATGAGCCAAAGCTTGCAGGAAATGACTGGGATTTGGGGCCAATACAGTTCTGTTAAGGTATTCAGACACAGCCAAACTAAACCACAATGCTACTGATGAGTTAAGAGTTCAAATGGATTTTAAAGCCTTAGTTAGCACTCATTTAAATAAACACTGGGACCTACTTCCAAAGCATTTACTTGTTTTATTTAAAAGGAGAAAATCTTGACAAGCTGGCATCAGTATTTAGTGTTTTTCATAAGTATGTGAACCATGTACATTGAAACAACCACCAGCTGTCTTATCCCTCAGTACTGTTGGCTGGTTTTCATTTTGTGACTACTACATTTTTCTATTTTAAATGGTGCATTAGACTATATGCTTTGGCAGTGTGCCCTACTGTGATGTCTGTAGTGGTAGTCCTGAGGATTGTCAGGTTGTTCCTAATAAAATGCTCTAGTTTTTTCTCAATCATGAAAACCTTGTACTTTCTGCTGGTGCTGCAATGCATTAGGCCATCCCTGCCTGCAGCAGCCCAACATCTGCTCTCAAGTCACCAACACATTCCCATTGTGATAGGAGGGGCTTACAAAAGTCTTGAAGCCCGATGTTCTGTGACAGGAGTCTGGGTTTCAAATCATGATTGAGGTTTTCAAACAGGACCCTTGCTCCTATAGCAGTTTTAAAGCAATTATTTTTCACTTTAAAGTTTGTTTTTATCCCCATAAAGAGAAACCAATATCTATTTGTAATTTCTCCTGTTTGAGAAATTACTGAATAGTTTTAAAATTTGTTTTGCTTGTACATTTAGTTAAATCCTTTGTAGATTTGACAATACAGCCCAGAAAAAAAGCCTTTATGAAAAAACCCAAGTTATTTACAGTACATGCATCCATTCAGTTACAAGATTGAGTAAAGGTAGAGGTGCAGAATGATGAATTGCATGCAAGGGGTCAAAATAAAAATACTTTAATAGTCTTTAAAGCATTAACTAGCAAGTGGAGTAGGACATTTCACCATGTAGCAATTTCTACCTGCACGGGATTAAAAAATAAATTGAAAGTTTTGCTAGTGTTCAAGAAGTCCGCTGCAGATTCAGGCCTGCTTTATTTAAAAGCTTTGTAGAAAGGGATACTTTCACCTACCTATAGTTAATGCTAAATAATTGGCAAAATGACAGAAGCCCTGTACTTGGTTACACAAATGACAGACCAAAGATTCTTAAATGTAGCAATTTTATTTTGCAACATACATAAAATCAGAATTGCTGTGCTGACAAGCTGCTGGAAACCGTGCCAACTGCTGTGTGCATTTCATCAACGGGGACAGGAACGAGGAGCTCACTGCTGGACTTAGAGCAGAGTGTGGGATGATGCCACACGCACATGTAGTAGCCCAGAGACAGGGCTCCCAGGACAGCCATCAGGAGCAGGGGAGTAGCTAGAACAGGCAACCAGGATACAGCCTGCTGGGGCTCTGGGAAGAAGAGAGCCGGAGGAAAGGGTTAGGAACAGGAAGGGCTCCCAGTGCAGCTACTCTACAGTGCCCAGGAGCAGTTTCAATGAGGGTCTGTTACTTTAGGACCTGCAGGTAGGCAGACTTGGGGCATAGGTGGTAGGAGAGTGCCTTTGTTCCACTACTAGAAGACATTAGTTTAGTCCTAGTTTCCTCGGGTGAAGTTATGGTTATATGCTGTGGACTGGAATGGCAGAAATTTTACAATGCAGGTTAAGGCAACATGACTGCAAGGGAGCCTTTACTGTAAAAATGAAAGTCAATGCCATGCAAGCCAAGTGTACACTGGATTGGAGACTGCAGGCTGAACTCACCCTCCAGTGACAGAGCAGGGCTCCTCTGGTAGAATTCCTGGCTTCCAGCAGACAGCTCTTCAGGAAGGATCCTCAGGGGTCCCAGCACCACAGTGTGTCTCAATCCCTCTTCAGCTGCTCAGGAGAAAGGGTGTGTGGCAGAGCAGGGCTCTGCCCTTAGAAATACTGGCAGGGAAGGAGCTAAATTCTCCTCCCTGCCCAGATTGATTGCTTCAGGTGGGAGCAATCAGTCAATTAATTATTCAATTATGGACTTAGCCACCTGGCATAAAAGGAGGCCTCAGCCTCCCAGTTGGGGAGAGAGTTCTGGAAGGAGAAGAGTGATTGTTTGTGCTGTGTTATTGAAACCAGTGAAGGCAACGCCCAGCCTGGAAGCTTTATTTTGTAAGTTGTGTTGGTTGTTTTGTGTTTTTGAAACCTTTGTTTGGCCCGTGTGCCTATTTTGTATTTGTTTATTAAAAAGCTTTATTTTGAACTTTAAAACTGTCTGAGTCTCAAACCTCGGTCATCCTTGTCACAGGGAGCCTTGTTAGAAACAGGACCTGCTGCTTTACAGCAATGCATCATGAAGTACCAGTCACTACAGCAGGGGGCAGGCTGAAATGCTGCTGGTTAAAACCCAAGTAAAAACAAGACAACTTTGATGCCAACAGGCTATTGAGCAAAGCATCAGCAAGAGAGCAAGCAGGTCCTTTGGAAACCAGCTTGGTGGCCTACAGGTCATTGAGCAGAGTAGCAGCAAGACCTCCAGCACCTGATCTGGTTGGGAGGGGGAGCGCTGCACCCCTACATGAGCATCCTTTGTTAGCTGCCATACAATTTTAGAAATCACTCACCCTTGTAGAAAAGTCAAGTTAAACCTCACAGCTACATTATATAGACATAGCAGAAATTAGTACCTGTGTCCCTCCTCTTCCTCAAATTGCAGTTGGAGGTACAGCAGCTGCACACAGAGCTCCGACCAGGGTTATCCAGGAGCTCCCAGCTGGAACACAAGAGCAGGACACTGAAACCAGGGACACTGCAATACACTTCTACACAGAGCAGTATAAATGAAGTTAATCCTCGACCCCCACCCAGTTACTGGCATGTCAATGGAATTCTCCATACAACTGTAAGGAGGCATAGAACTGATTGTGCAGATTAAGAAACTCAACCAACACCAGTGACCCAGGACAACTGGACCTCACAGCCCCTGCACTCCCCTTGTACAGAGAGCAGCCTCAGCAGGGTCAGTCCTTACCTCCTGGTTCTCTGGTTGAATGAACAGGCTTTCTTGGTGGGGTCATTGAGCTGGGCAGGGTCCCAGGCCAGCAAGCGGCAATGGATATAGACCTAGGAAATAATTGGATAAAAAAGGAACACTAATAAAACCAACATTTGCTCTAGAACAAATTGTTTTTACAAAAGGTTATGCACATTACAAGCACCATCAGATACTCAAAGAACTCATTAAACAATTAGAGAATCTTGGTAACTAGCTGCACTGAGACTTCCAATACAACACAGATTAACCCATCAGATACTCACATCTGTATTCAGTTGTGTAAACCTGAAGCCTGGACAACCAGACGGATCTCGGAGGTCTGGACTCGTGGCAGAAACCTGGAGTTGACAGCCTGTCCATCTACAAAAGCATCTGCAGGAGAAAGCACACTGGAGCAGGGGAGGCACTTGGCAGGACTGCAGACAACCACCAGAAGGAAGGAGCGAGCAAGACTTCCTGTGTTCCAGGGAGATTTCCTGTACAAAATTACATTCCAACCCTTTGTGTGCACTAGTGCAAAGTTTGAACTTAAAACTTGGGGCTGGTTTCCACAAATCATGGACATTATACCTAAATTAAAGCCCAGCTACAATCTATGCCTTCCCAGTTTTGTTCATCTGAGCTTTTGCCATGTTCACAAAGCCGACCATTCAACACCCCTTCCTAAATCCAAGCAGGACTGTATTCCCAAGTGCTAAACATCCAGATTTAAATTGTGCCTTTACTATACAGCTTGCAGTGAATATCTACCCGTGGTTGGTGATGAGCGGGTAGGTCTGGCTTGAAGGGCTCAGCTCTGGAGTGCTGGCAGCGACACACTCTTCCATGTAGACCATCAGCGGCATGTGGAATTGCTGCTTCACTGCAGCCGCGATGTTGATGGGGGACCCCAGGAAGAACAGACTGGAGGTGCGTGGGGCTGAGAAGTCATCTGAGACACAAAGGAGCATGAGAACAGCAACCCACCCAACTCATCTCACTAGCCAGGACAGAGCAGCATTGACCAGCACCAGAGGAATTAAAACATTTTATAATTGATTAAGAGACCCCATGAGCACCACAGGTTACTCCCCCTGCCAGGTTAGTGTTGCACTGGACACCTTCCTAAACCAATAGATTAAGTGTACATTGCAGGACAGCAAACTCACCAGTCATAATCCCCATGGTAAACTCCAGCTTCCCAAACCCAGAGGCATCCCCAAGTGCAGGGTTATACACTGGAGGAGTCCAGCCAGCAGGTCTGGAGAACACAGGTAGAAAGCTTTGGTTCGAGCAGCAACACATTAAAACAAATTGCATTCAGCAGAAGACACTGAAGTTTGTAAACAATTGGCAATATTTAATGTAAATTTACTCTTGATGCCTTCACAGCAAGGAAGCTGGCCCAGAAACCAATGCAGCAAGTCATTTTATTTTTGCACAGATTATGATGTTCAGTGCTATAAACTGGGTTTAAAAGTAACTGCTCCCCATTAAAAAGGCAATGCCACAATTAAATAGCAAAGTTCATAAATTTTGTAAATGTAGTTTAAAAATAATCCACAAATTAGATACTGTTAAGTCAAGTGTCAGACATGATGCAAGACTCAATTGAATGCATTAACAGCCCAGAGGCTTTTAACACATCTTCACAGGAGTTACAGCATGTTTAAGCCAAGTCCAGCACTCACTTGGTATAGGTGCACACAATAGCCTGATTGAATGGAGTCTGGTAGAAGCCTCTCTGGGTGGGCTTGTAGGTCAGCACATTCATGTAACTGGTAACATTGGCAGTAACCTGGGCAAGACACGGATAAAAAAAAAAAGAGTCACCGACAGATTTAAAACACTTGATCTGCAGTTCAAGGGTAAAACACACCTCCATCAGTTACCCTTTACAAGACTGGGGTTACAGCATACTGCATGTCAGACAGCCTAAAGCCAAAACAATGCATTGAGTTTGTTTAAAAGGAAAAAACCAAATGCAAACTACTCAAGTCATTACCCTTGCACAGCTGCCAATAGGTTTGGATTGCTTAGTCGTGCATCTTAACGTCACTGACAACATTTTAAATAATTTAAAAAGCCAAATATAACCAGTATTAAATAAACGCTACAGGAAAAATCATCCGATTACAGTGGGTATATTTATGTAAGCGTGTACAGTTTAATACGGTGCAGTGCAATTTCAGTTCGAACGCTTCTTACGTGAACCCAACATACAAGCCGTTAGAAGGCACTTACCATGCGCATAAAGCGACAATCCAGCAGGCCGTACTGGAACACCACCATGTTATTACCGGCGCTGCTGCTGGATGGAGGACAGGGTCCCAGCAGGAGGCCACTCGGGTCCAGAGGCAACGCCGATCGAGAGTAATCCAACACTACCCTCACAGCCACAGAGTCCACGCCGCAGACTGTACTCACAGCTACAGGGGAAACGGGTTTGGAATAAAGCGGAACATACAATTATTTTATTTTAGGTTTCATGTAATGCAAAGTTTAACTTTGCAACTATGACTGGTCTTTAAACAGACCAGAACGCACTACTAAGTGTTGCACAAAACAACATCATTGTCTGGATATCAGTAAAACGAGTCTTACCATACCCACATTATGTACCGGTAGTCAGTGCTACCAACATAAACGCACTAACCCCACATTACCTTCCTGCGGTGCAGCAAACTGTACACAGCAAAGCACAAGCACAACACATTTCCACAACAACCCCGCCATCTTTCAAACCAACAGTTACCTACCAAACACTACCATCCAGGTGCTTTTCTAGTGACATTAATTAGAGTGATTTGGCAATTAACACTGAGTGGACCACTGACACAGGTGTGAGGAGTCGTGCCATTGCGCGGGTGCCTGCGTATATCACGCACACTCCAGAAAAAAACACTCAACAGTTAACATCAATTAAAAAATTGGACAGACCTTATTGCCTTGTTAACACTCCAGGTTTCGTTGCACCGGCTATGCGTGAGTTCAAATTTAACTTAGTTATACAGCGCAACTATTTACTAACTTTAACAAATGACCTTATTAGAGGCTTCCCGTTTTTCAGATTGCTCAGGTGCAGCCCGGGCAGACTGACTGGAGCATCATTAGTACACTATACCACACTGCGCTCAGCTTTGTGTGGCGGCTGATACAAAACATAATGAACGACTATTAAAGAAAGGTGGTGGAATCACATTTACTGATTTTTAATACTAAACATGTATATGGTATTCTAACATATTGTAGCGTGCACTGGGGAAGGCAGCAGCAGGGCCGGTATCGGGCGCTATGCTTCAGTGCGAGAGATCCCGGGTTCGCGCCGCCCTCCGCCTGTGTGTGGATTGCCTCGCCCTGTGTGGTGCGTTAATCGAGATCGGTACAATTCAGAATTCAGCTATATTCATATTCAGAATGGTATTTAATACATTGTCGGTTTCAGTATTTGTACAACTGTTAACACAAATATTTTGACGTTCATTGCCCATTATCAGACATTCTTTGTGTATTTCTGAAGGTATGTCTTTTGATAGGGAAATAATGCATGCAGTATACTGCCATTTAAATGCACTGTTTTATGATTCTAAGGTCGATACGTACGGTATCACTGAACTTACAAGTAGCCTGTCCGAGCAAAAGTAAAAACAATAAAATGAAAACATGTTTAAAATATCCAATGCCTTTTCTACATTGAGTGATTTTGATTTAATCAGTAATTCTTGTAATTTTCTAAAAAAAAAAAAAAAAAAACTTGATTACACCCCCGTTCATTTTTTACGTTCTCATAGCTGCGTCTATATGTATACAGTATGCACCAATGGTATTGTGTGCAATTGCCTTTCTTGTCTACTAATAACGTGCAAACTATAAAAAATACATACAGCTCTGGAAAAAATTAAGAGACCACTGCAAAATGATCAGTTTCTCTGGTTTTACTATTTATAGGTATGTGTTTGGGTAAAATGAACATTTTTGTTTTATTCTATAAACTACTGACAACATTTCTCCCAAATTCCAAATAAAAATATTGTCATTTAGAGCATTTATTTGCAGAAAATGACAACTGGTCAAAATAACAAAAAAGATGCAGTGTTGTCAGACCTCGAATAATGCAAAGAAAATAAGTTTATATTCATTTTTAAACAACACAATACTAAGAGTTCAGAAATCAATATTTGGTAGAATAACCCTGATTTTCAATCACAGCTTTCATGCGTCTTGGCATGCTCTCCACCAGTCTTTCACATTGATGTTGGGTGACTTTATGCCACTCCTGGCAAAAATTCAAGCAGCTCGGCTTTGTTTGATGGCTTGTGACCATCCATCTTCCTCTTGATCACATTCCAGAGGTTTTCAATGGGGTTCAGGTCTGAGATTGGGCTGGCCATGACAGGGTCTTGATCTGGTGGTCCTCCATCCACACCTTGATTGACCTGGCTGTGTGGCATGGAGCATTGTCCTGCTGGAAAAACCAACCTCAGAGTTGGGGAACATTGTCAGAGCAGAAGGAAGCAAGTTTTCTTCCAGGACAACCTTGTACTTGGCTTACAAATCCTCTGTAAGCCCACTTGTGCCATTTCCCTATGATTATTTAAACAATATTGTAGCGATCCTGGGGGGAGGAGAAGACTCAGGATAGTGTAGAGGGGGTGTGTGTGTGCAGGGGGTTGCATGGTGTGTGTGCGTGCGTGTGTAAGGGAATTGGGGTGCAGGTTTGGCGTGAGAGACATGGGGGCAGGGGTCTGAGTAAGGGACGAAGGAAGTAAGGGGATATAAGGGAGTGCATGGAAAAGACCAGGAGATTGGGAGAAACAAGTGTGAGAGAAGGTTGTGTTTAGGGGAGATAGAGAAGAAGAGAGAGAAAGGGCTAGGGTAAGGATAGACAAATACCATTTGACTCCCAGTTCCCTTTCCTGACTTTATGATTTTATTTTTGTTAATTATTTCTGTCAAAAATAAACAGCTTGAGCCTTCAACTCCATCACATCTCATCTCTGTCCCAATAACCTGAAAACGCTACAATATCTTACATTCATTACATTTGATAAAACTCAACATATTGAAGACTGAAGTTGTTCAAAAAATCCATGTCCTCTCCCGTCTGATTTGAATCACCACTACTGAAAATAACTGGAAGCAAAAATCTGTCAAATTGTGTAGAGGTTGAAACTTACAGCATCTCTGCTGTTTTAACAAGCAGGCTATGAAACCAATGTAATACTATGTGAAATAATGGTGATGCAATAACCAACAGAATACAATTCCAGTTCTCACACCTGCAATCCATTGTTTCAGCAGACAGTGAAAAGGGGCTGCTAGCACACTACCAACATGGTCGTGCAACAAGAAACTGTTTGCTGGCATTGTTGCCCAATACATCCAACACTGGATTTGCTGGTAGATTTGGTTTTTCCACAGCAGTGGTGGCCAATACTTCGTTCTTGAGAGATTTCTGGTGGCTCTTGGGGCAATTCTGAATAAGCTCAACACAAGCATAGTTAACAGGTTTGATTCTGTATCTAAAAAAAATTATATAATTCCTGACAATACATAAAGTGACATTAATTCCAAACAGGCGCTAATAACTGTACTCTGGCTTCCATACCTCAGTAACCTAAACTACAAGCTTCCTCAACATGATGGTTCGTACTGGGACTAAATTCTCGAGGATCAGCGTTGTTGTGCTGCAACATCTTTTGAGCCCAAGCCAGAAAACGGTCAAAACCAAAGATTTTAAACTTTAGGCAATAGTTTATTTAAATAAAACATTTGTCTACTTGACTAATGTGTTCCTTTAATTTTAATAAAGAAATGTCCACTGTTATCTTTCTGGGATGATTCCTGTGGGGGGGGAGGAGGAAATTGTCCTTTAATTGAAAATGCTGATTTGTCTGCATTTTGTTTTTTTCATTGCTACCTTAGTGTATTGGTCACCACTGGCTTAAAGCCAAGTAATTCCACTTGATCAAAAGTGGATCACTATTGTACTCTGGTGGATCACAGCCCACCAAAATGGATCCCAATACATGGTGTATTGGCCACCACTGTTATTGTTGAACAAAACTGTCTCCATAGGGATCCAGCTTAAATGAGGTTTCCCATGAATTGGAAGATACCTTTAGACCTCCAACCCTTCCAATTCACCAGCAGTTTTAAATTCAAGGTATTCATCCACAAAAGGAGCAGCCCACACTATGTAGGAATCAAACTGGGATTAAATCAGAAATAAAACTACATGAAAGAGAAGAAAAATATATATTTAAGATAGTGCCATCTACAAATACCATCAAACATCAGCATTTCCAGAGTCAAATTAACAATGCTTTATGGGATTTTTTATAAGCTGCAATTAAATATATAATAATCTACTTGAATTATAGTTTAACCTGCAGTTCTGTCAATTGATTCATACCAATTCTTCATATCAAAAATCTTAGGCAGAAAACTTAGTTGGGCGACCTTAAGATTCTGCCAAAACAACCTAAAAAAGTCACCAATAAAAGCAGTAGCTTAAACTATTCAATGAACTATAGTTACCAAAGAGAAAAAAAAAAAAAAAAAAAAACCACTTTCCCATCCAAAACATCCTGTTTGTTCTATTTTGGGCAAAACAAATGACACTACTTTTTGTAAAGGTTGCTACAGAAGCCATATACCAAAACATTTCTGGTGAAAGGATCGATTCCCTTGAAAAGGGTCTACAAACCCAGTCCTAAAAGGGACTCCATGGCACAAAATCAGACAGACCAGAGGCTATGAGAAGTCATTTTATTCTGCAACATACAAGAAAATCAGAATTGCTGTGCTGGCAAGCTGCTGGAAACCGTGCAGCCAACTGCTGTGTGCATTTCATCAACGGGCACAGGAATGAAGGAGCTCACTGCTGGACTTGGAGCAGAGTCTGGGATGACGCCACACACACACATGTAGTAGCCCAGAGACAGGGCTCCCAAGACAGCCATCAGGAGCAGGGGAGCAGCCAGGACAGGCAGCAAGGCCAGAGCCTGCTGGGGCTCTAGGGGAAGAGAGAGCGCAGGAGGAAGTGCACGATCTCTTCAGTGCCCAGGGGCAGCATCAATAGGAGTGTGTTACTTTAGGACCTGGAGAGAGACATACTTCAGGACATAGTTGGTAGGGGTGGCCCAAGTCCCCTTATCCCAATAGTAGAAACACAAGTTAAAGCTTTGTGCCAAAATTGTAGTTGTATGCTGCAGACTTGAAGGTTCGGGTAGAAACTGACCACCACATGCCAAGTTCTTTAGCACAACTGCAGGGGAGCCTGTATTGTAAAGATCAGGTCACAGCCATGCAAGCCAAGTGCACGCTGGATTGGAGACTGCAGGCTAAGAAACTCACCCTCCAGTGACAGAGCAGGGCTCCTCTGCTAGAATTCCTGACCTCCAGCAGACAGCTCTTCCGGAAGGATCCTCAGGGGTCCCAGCACTGCAGCATGTCTCTGCCCCTCTTCAGCTGCTCAAGAGAAAGGCAGCCTGGTTAGAAACAGGACCTGCAAAGTACCAGCAAGAGAGCAAGCAGGTCCTTTGGAAACCAGCTTTGTGGCCTACAGGTCATTGAACATAGCAGCAGCAAGACCTCAAGCACCTGATCTGGTTGGGAGGGGGGAGCGCTGCACCCCTATGTGGAGCATCCTTTGTTGGCTGCCATCCAATTTTAAAAGTCACTCACCCTTGTAGAAAAAAAAAAAAAAAAAAAAAAAAAAAAAAAATCAAGTTTCACCTCACAGCTACATTTACATTATTTAGACATAGCAGAAAGAGTACCCGTGTCCCTCCTCTTCCTCAGATTGCAGTTGGAAGTACAGCAGCTGCACACAGAGCTCTGACCAGAGTTATCCAGGAGCTCCCAGCTGGAATACAAGAGCAGAATACTGAACCCAAAGACACTACTTGATGGAGCAGTATAAATTTGTCCCTATTTGTACACCCACTACATGAAGGCAAGTGCAGAAGTGAATTGTATGCACAGGTGGTTCCACAATACACCCAGGTTTGTTTAGGGTGCACAAGTGGTTCCCTAGGGCAGGGTTTCCTCCCACAATCCTGGTCCTGGGGGGGGGGGGGACTCCTGTGTCTGCTGGTTCTCAATTACTTAATCAAACCCTTAATTGAATCAATGTGCTTAGACCTTTAAAATCCTCATCTCCTGAAGTGTAGCCAATTAAGTTAATTCTAAAAAATAGTTAACTTGAAATCTCCAACTGCTTAAAATCTGAATTTAAAAAAAAAAAATAAATAAAAAAAAAAAAACCTTCCCTCCTGGTTCTCTGGTTGAATGAACAGGCTTTCTTGGTGGGGTCATTGACCTGGGCAGGGTCCCAGGCCAGTAACCAGCAATGGATATAGACCTAGGAAAAACATTTAAAATAAAAAGCAACTCCCACAGAGATTAAAAATTGCTCTAGAACCACCACCATCTTATTACCAGCTCTGAATTGTACTTGCAAAATGCATCACACTACAAGCACAGCATCAGATACGGAGAAGCACAAAACAAAACCCAGGTATACAATCTTGGTAACTAGCCGCCCTGTGCTCTCCAATACAATCCACCATTAACTCACATCTGTATTCAATTGTGTAAACCTGAAGGCCTGGACAACCAGACAGATCTCAGAGGTCTGGACTCTGGGCAGAAACCTGTAATTACCAACCTGGCCGTCTACAAAGCACCCGAAGGGAGAAACAAGAACACCGAGCAGGGGACTCCCTGACTGGGGACAAATCCGACAACCACTGGAAGGAAGCAGTGAGCAAGACTTTCCATGTTCCAGTGAGACTTACCATACAAATTACAGTCCAACCCCAGTCATGTGCACAAGTAGAAAGTTTGAACTTTCAAAAGTAAAACTGACATCAGACCCTGTCGAACACCAAATCATGATGTTCATCTTCCCCAAATTATGGA
Source organism: Huso huso (assembly GCA_036884735.1). Classification (NCBI taxonomy): domain Eukaryota; kingdom Metazoa; phylum Chordata; class Actinopteri; order Acipenseriformes; family Acipenseridae; genus Huso; species Huso huso. Next base: position 10,881,299 of record CM072683.1, on the reverse strand, counting down.
TTAGGGTCTGTGAACCAATTACAAAATAGATAAAGAACTAGTCCATTTAAAAACTACAATCTGTGCCTTCCCAGCACAGCCAGTTATTAGTTCAACTGATCTTTTGCCATGTTCACAAAGCTGACAATTCAACACCTTCCTAAATCCAAACAGGACTATTGTGCTCCCAAGTGCTAAACATTCAGATTTAAAATTGTGCTTTCACTATACAGCTTGCAGTGAATATCTACCCATGGTTGGTGATGACCGGGTAGGTCTGGCTTTAAGGGCTCAGCTCTGGAGTGCTGGCAGCGACACACTCTTCCATGTAGACCATCAGCGGCATGTGGAATTGCTGCTTCACTGCAGCCGCGATGTTGATGGGGGACCCCAGGAAGAACAGACTGGAGGTGCGTGGGGCTGAAGTCATCTGAGACAGAGGAGCATGAGAACAGCAACCCACCCAACTCATCTCACTGACCAGAACAGAGCAGCATTGACCAGCACCAGAGGAATTAACATTTTCTACTTGACTTGAAGTGACCCAAGGAGCACCACAGGCTGCCCTGCCAGGTTAGTGTTGCACTGGACACCTTTCTAAACCAAGAGACCAAGTGTACATTGCAGGACAGCAAACTCACCATTCATAATCCCCACAGTAAACCACAGCTTCCCAAACCCAGAGGCATCCCCAGGGTGCAGGGTTATACACTGGAGGAGTCCAGCCAGCAGGTCTGGAGAAGACAGGTAGAAAAGCTTTAGTTAGAACAGCAACAGTTTGCATTCAGCAGAAGACACTGAAAATTGTAAACAATTTATTGGCAATATTTAATGTAAATTTACTCTTGCTGCCTTCACAGCAAGGAAGCTGGTCCAGAATTCCTAATGCGGTAAATCATTTTATTTTTGCACAGATTACTGTATTCAGTGCCATAAACTGGATTTTAAATAACTGCTCCCCATTAAAAAGGAAATAACTCCACAATTATATAAACGGCAAGAGAATGCATAGATTTTATAAACAGTTTTAAAATAATCCACAAATTAGATACTGTTAAGTCAAGTGTCAGACATGATGCAAGACTCAATACTTGAATGCATGAACAGCCCAGAGGCTTTTAACACATCTTCACAGGAGTTACAGCATGTTTAAGCCAAGTCCAACACTCACTTGGTATAGGTGCACACAATAGCCTGATTGAATGGAGTCTGGTAGAAGCCTCTCTGGGTGGGCTTGTAGGTCAGCACATTCATGTAACTGGTAACATTGGCAGTAACCTGGGCAAGACACGGATAAAAAAAAAAGTCACCGACAGATTTAAAACACTTGATCTGTAGTTCAAGGGTAAGACACACCTCCAGGTTAGCCTTTACAAGACTAGGGTTACAGCACACACACTACATGGTCAACAGCCTGAAGCCAAAACAATGCATTTAGTTTGTTTAAATGAGGGTGCAAATACTCAATTACTCCAGAAAAAAATACTCAACAGTTAACATCAATGGGCCAGACCTTATTGCCTTGTTAACACTACAGGTTTCGTTGCGTGTTCAAATTTAACTTATTTATACAGCGCAATTGTGATGCGCCTGCCTGCATTAACCGAGATCGCTACAATATGTTTCTACATTCAATCCACAGCGACAAGGGACTAAGTTATGTTAAAAAAAAAACGTAGACGAGCCTACAATTAAGCATTATATCTAATGTAAACAAAACGTTCATTTCTTACTTTCTCAAGCTGCTTCTGTATGAATATGTTACAATCAGAGTCACGATTCGGTCAGTCGCTGACACAAATAACATTTCGTGATTTGAGCATTTATTATCAAAGAACGAAATGCAAGGATATTTCGCTTTGAGCAAATTATTTTGGTCAAATTAAGTAGATGGAAAATATCAAATAAGCAAAGACAGAAACATAAAAAGAAGAGACAGCTTCTTCGGTCTTTGAGTAAAGAGATATAATCAAATTGGTGAATGTGCTTTGAGAAATGCACAGTTCATGAACGGTTTTGAGGATTCAAAGGCTCCATTTCTTTCAAGTGCAACAACTTCTGTCAAACAAAAGAAGTGCTTCTGTGCGGGCGCGCAACGCACTTAAATGCCACAGCATCGCCTTGCAAAACAAATACAAATACAGTGATGTGTAGGCCTATGTTTCTATATCTAAACTGGGATTTTTTAAATGAGCTCTCATTATACTTCTTATATGTATCTAATTTGATTGAATTACTTTAATTTGACCTGACTGTTATCTAAACACTTAAAACTGTGTTTTAAAACGAGGCTCAGTAGCTCACTGCTCTCAATATGGTTTCTTTAGAAAATGTTCATTACCAAAGTTGTCATCATCTGAAATAAAACCTTTAAGATGGGTTTCTTGTTGTCAAGAAGTCTCCGTCTTTTAATCATGGCGCTCTGTCTGCTGATGTGGTATGCATATCTGTTTTCTAAAAAGTGATAGTTCACCGCTTTATGTAATTTATGAGAATATTAAACGTTTAATAAGCATTACTTTTCATTCTTTCTTTCGATTAAAAACAGTGATTAGACAAACATGTATTGACATTTGATTTTGCAGTTTAAATACTGTAGACAATCATTTCTAAATAATAATGCGAGAACATTACAAACGTTATTTGAAACTCGTTGAAGTTGAGTGTTTGAGGCTCACTATCCTCCTAAATTGTTTGGGTTAACTTCCTGCATAAATAATAAATCAATGACGTGTCGCATAAATATAATTTACGGATTTCCTGTTCATTCAATAAAAAATATTTTATTGAAGTTTGTATTTCACTTGATGCCCATTTTTAACACCCCGCAATGAATTGCTATTCACTGATTAAACACCATCTTCAAAATCGGTTTGGCAACTGCGCATTTCCTCAAAGCACATGTCGCAATTATATCGCTTTACTCACAGACCAAAGAAGGTGTCTCTCCTTTTGTGTTTCCGTTCTTTGCTTGTTTGGTATTTTCCATTTCGCAATTTGAGCACCATAATTTACTCAAAGACCGAATTAACCTTTAATTTCGTTCTTTGATAATTTGTAAATGGTCAAATCCCGATTTTTTTTTCCTCTCGGCGATTGACCGAATCCTCACCGAGTGTAATATATACACCAGTCGTATATATTTTGTGTAATTATCGGTCTTGTCTAATAACGTGCATATTATATATATAAAAAAAGATAATGCGTGGGGAACACCCTACATTATCTTGTCGACGTGACCTATATGAGAATAATAAAAAAAAAAAAAAAAAAATCAGACATCTATTAAATAATACATGGTTAATTATTTTTTTCTTAGCATGGCATGTGCATTTTAATATTCAGTAGCAGCTGTTTTTATTAATAATCTGGATGGATACTGTCTAATTCTTTATATTGTATAATTATTGTATACATATTTATAAATGTGTTAAGTTAAACATATGTCACGCCCCCAAAATAAATATAGCCAGACTACGCCACATTATGTTTAAAGAAAATAAGGAATTCTGTTCTATTATAATTACCTTCTACTTTCATTGACACTGGTTCGAATTATCAACAAAGGGGACAGCAACTAGACCACATCAAAGAACACAGACGAGAAGCAATATGCAATTCTTTATTAAAAACAGGTAATATTCAAAACTTGGCATTAGTATAGCACACCTCGTCACTAACAAGAAAAGTCAAAGTAGCACAGTAAAATAATGTGCATGACCAGTCCTTATTCAATATTGCACTTGCCCTGGCTGGATTGTCGGTAGGGGACGTGGTTCCAATCTCCTGCCACCCCAAATTTCAAAACTGCTCAATTATCCCTTTCCCCAACAGGGGCGCCACTCCACCACTGAGTCAAGCCAACAGACTAATAACACTGAGCCTTCCCAGAGTCAATTGAGTGGAGAAAGAAACGTTTCAATCTGCAACAGAGCAGGGCCTCACTCTCTATCTAAAAATAGGATATTGCACAGGACACAGGTTTCCTGATAAAATAAAGCAAAGGATCAGTGCACTTCAAGACATTTCAATTCATCTGCTAATTTATACAACAAATTAAAATAGTATAATAAAACCAGAGAGAGATTACTATTAAGCAAATTACTGATTAAAATGAATCAAACACATATCTATAACCATATGTCAATACACATATCTAGATCTATATATAAATACACAGTATAATCTAGTAACAGATATAACCTAGCAGCATATACAACCTAGCAGCTTTATGTAGTTTAGCAACAGATACAGTCTAACAGCGTTATATAATTTTAGCAGCAGATACAATTTAGCAGCGTTATATAATTTAGCAGCAGATACAATTTAGCAGCATTGTCTAGTGTAGCAGCCAAGTATAATCTAACAGCATTTGTAGCAGTAAAATACAGCCCGGCATCAGTTTAATTCTGGCTGTAATGTAAGGCAGGGAACAGGGAAAGACTCCGCTGATAAATTATAATAAAAAAGTAACAATAGCTCAATGAGAAGGTGTGTGACTCTACTGCAGTTTAAGCATAATGCACCACAACAAAACACTTAGCTGGTGGATGACGACCCACAACTCCCAGTCCAGCGTCTTGGGCAGCTCTCTCTCGAAGTGTTCGTGCTTTTACTTCTCCAGCCAACGCCGCTCAGCTGGTCATCTTCAGCCCTCACGTCCCGATTTCTCTTTAGTCTCGTTCCCAGTACACCAGTGTCCCGTACTGCTGTAACAACACCCCAAATTCCTCATCCCTAGTCCCGTGCCGCTACCTGCAACACTCCGATCTCCTTGCTTTCTTTAGTCTTGTATCCGTTTTGTTCTTTTCTCTATCCCCGCGTTCTGCTTTCTCCCCATCTTGTTTCTGCCTATCTTTCTTTTTTTCGTTCCACCTTGTTCTAACTTTGTTTTTCTCACTTTGTTTTCTGACCTCGTTTTCTGAACTGCGTCTCCCCAATAGCCTCTTTTTTGTTTTTCTTTTCCTCCCTCTTTCTAGTGCACAGCTGATTAAATTATTGTCCACACCTGCGATCCAAACAGTGATTTCAAGCGGTAGACACCGGTGGCGCTGTCATAGGAACAGATAACACAGCGTGTGTACGAAAACGTAAAAGCAAAATAAATCAATACATCAATAACGTGCTTAAATTAATCATTCCAACAACACATTGTGAAAAAAAAGGAAAAATAAATAAAACATTCTAAAAATCACAACAATATAATTCAATAAATCACATACACCTTGTCACCCGTGACATATTATTATGCTCTTCTAAAATTCAGATTTGAACCAACACTACTGGAAATAACGAAGCAAAAATCTGTCAACTTGTGAATAGGTTGAAACCTACAGCATGTCTGCAGTTTGAACAGGCAGGCTATGAAACCAATGTAGTACTATATGACATTGTCTGCAATCCATTGTTTCAGCTGATAAGGGAGCTACTAACACACTACCAACATGGGCGTCCAACAGGAAAGTGTTAGCTGCCCAATGCAGCAACACAATGGATTTGCTGTACAACAAAACTGTCTCAATGGGGAGCCAGCTTAATCCATCATTTCTACTGAAGATACCTTTTCTGCCTCCAGCCCCAATTTTAATATACAGGGATCTATCCAAGAAGGAGCATCTCTGCAGCTTGATCACTGAGGAGTGTTTGTCAGGCTCAACAGCACAGCTCCAGGTTCAATTGAATTGCACCAACAGACTCAAAGATATGTTCTCCACCACCTTTGCTTGGCAATATGTCCGTAGTCTTGCAGCCAGATGTTCAGCAACTCACCCAACAGGAGTTTGTGCTTTGAACAATGATTGAGATTTTCACACTGAACGCTTGGTCCTAGAACATGTGTTTCACCAATTTCTTTTCTTCCACTTTGATGTTTGTTTTGGTCCCCAAAGAGACCATCTATTTATGAACAATTTTACTGCAATATTAGATACAGTTTTAATTTGCTTGTCAATTTTACAGTCCTAGTTAAATCCTGCAGCTAATTGACAGTGCAGCCCTATTTTTAAATTAAAAAAAAAAAAAATGCATCCATTCAATTACAAGATTAGTGAGCAAGAGGTATAAAGATGACCAGAAGGATACAAGGGTTGAAATGGAAGGAATTTATAATGGTCTTTCAAACTAGCAAGAAATGGGGGAAATTGGTACATGCAGCAGTTAACAGGTCCAGCAACATTTCTCCCACACAGAACTACAAAACCAAATTGAAAGTTCTCCCAGCTAATGTTAAGAGGTACACAAGTACCCAGGTTAAATATCAGACACCATTAGATAGTGTCCCCCCCACACAAAATAAATAAGCCACCAGGGGCACTGGTGGCGATCTGCCCAGTACAGATTAATGCCCAATCAAACTTTAGTTAACCCAGCTTTACTGGTTTTGTAGAAGTAACTTTCATTAATGCTAAATGTAAGTTTACTAAACCAAAAATGACAGAAACCCTGTTATGCAGGGGAGCAATTATCTGGCAGAAAGATGTTGGATGCCCTGAAAACAAACTCAGGTTTAAAAAATGTTACTCAGTGGCAGAAATCTCACAGGACAGGAGGTCTTTATGTATCCATTTTATTTTGCAACATACAAGAAATCAGAAATGCCTTGCTGGCGAGCTGCTGGAAACCGTGCCAACTGCTGTGTGCATTTCATCAACGGGGACAGGAACGAGGCGCTCCCTGCTGGACTTGGAGCAGAATCTGGGACGATGCCACACGCACATGTAGTAGCCCAGAGACAGGGCTCCCAGGACAGCCATCAGGAGCAGGGGAGCAGCCAGGACAGGCAGCCAGGCCAGAGCCTGCTGGGGCTCTGGGGAGGAGAGCAGGAGGAAAGCGTTAAGAACAGGAAGGGCTCCCAGTGCAGCTACTCTACAGTGCCCAGGAGCAGTTTCAATGAGGGTCTGTTACTTTAGGACCTGCAGGGAGGCACACTAGAGTGAAGTTACGGTTATATGCCATGGACTGGAATGGGTTTTGGTAGAAATTGTACAACGCAGGTTCAGGCAACATGACTGCAAGGGAACCTGTAGTGTAAAAATGAAAGTTAATGCCATGCAAACCAAGTGCACACTGAATTGGAGACTGCAGGCTGAGCTCACCCTCCAGTGACAGAGCAGGGCTCCTCTGGTAGAATTCCTGGCTTCCAGCAGACAGCTCTTCAGGAAGGATCCTCAGGGGTCCCAGCACTGCAGTGTGTCTCAGCCCCTCTTCAGCTGCTCAGGAGAAAGGGAGCTTGGTTAGAAAACAGGACCTGTTGCTTTACAGCATGCAGGACCAGTCACTACACCAGGGGGCAGGCCAAGAGGGTGCTGGATGAAAACTACCCAAGAGAAGCAAAACTGATGGCAACAGGCCATTGAGCAGAGTACCAGCAAGACAGCAAACAGCCTCTGGTTGGGAGGGGGAATGGTTCTTTTGCAATACAGGCTCTGGCAGACCTATTTGAGCATGCTTTGTTGGCTGCCATCCATTTTAAAAAAGTCACTCACCATAGAAGTTTAAATTTAAAACCGTACCAAAAATATAAAACCCCACCTGTGTAAACTATATAGAAAGTAGAATTGTACCCGTGTCCCTCCTCTTCCTCAGATTGCAGTTGGAGTACAGCAGCTGCACACAGAGCTCGACCAGGGTTATCCAGGAGCTCCCAGCTGGGCTACAAGAGCAGGACACTGAACCCAAAGACACTGCAACAGACTTCTACACAGAGCAGTATAATGAAGTTGGTTTCCCCACTCCCACCCAGTTACTAGCATTTCAATGAAATTCTCCATACAACTAAGGAAGCACAGAACTGATAGTGCAGATTAAGAAACTCATCCTGGGTCACTGGTGTTGGTTAACTGGACCTCACATTTGTACACCCACTACATGAAGGTAAAAATGCAGGAGTGAATTGTATACACTGAAGGTTCCATAATATACCCAGGTTTGTTTAGGATGCACAAGTGGTTCTGTAGGGCAGGGTTTCCTCCTGTAATCCTGGTCCTGGGGGGGGTCCCCTGTGTCTGCTGGTTCTCACTTAAATCAAACCATTATTTGAACCAATGTGCTTAAACCTTTAATTGTCTTCATCTCAAAAAGCACCAATTAAGTTACTTCAAAATTGTAGTTGGCTTAAAGGCCTAATTAAGCAATTGAGAACCAAACCAGACACAAGGGTCCCCAGGACCAGGAAACCCCACCTTAGGGACATGTGCACACACTCATTTCCTCCAGTTACCACAACCGCAAGAACACATTTCAATAATTACCCACACAACTGTAAGGAGGCACAGAACCGATTGTGTCCCTGTGGTGTTGGTTAACTGGACCTCACAGCCCCTGCACACCCCTTCTACAGAGAGCAGCCTCAGTAGGGTCCAGTCCTTACCTCCTGGTTCTCTGGTTGAATGAACAGGCTTTCTTGGTGGGGTCATTGAGCTGGGCAGGGTCCCAGGCCAGCAAGCGGCAATGGATATAGACCTAGGAAATAATTTCATAAAAAAGGAACACTAATAAAACCAACATTTGCTCTAGAAACCAAATTGTTTACAAAAAGGTTATGCACATTACAAGCACCACATCAGATACTCAAAGAACTCATTAAACAAGTAGAGAATCTTGGTAACTAGCTGCCCTGAGACTTCCAATACAACAGATTAACCCATCAAATACTCACATCTGTATTCAGTTGTGTAAACCTGAAGGCCTGGACAACCAGACGGATCTCAGAGGTCTGGACTCTGGGCAGAAACCTGGAGTTGCCAGCCTGTCCGCTCACAAAGCATCTGCAAGGAGAAAGAGCACTGAGCAGGGGAGGCACTGGCCAGGACTCAGGGACTGCAGACAACCACCAGAAGAAAGGAGCGAGTAAGACTTCCTGTGTTCCAGGGAGACTTCCTGTACAAAATTACATTCCAACCCTTTGTGTGCACTAGTGGAAAGTTTGAACTTAACTTGGGGCTGGTTTCCACAAATCATGGACATCTTACCTAAATTAAAGCCCAGCTACAATCTATGCCTTCCCAGTTTAGTTCAGCTGAGCTTTTGCCATGTTCACAAAGCTGACCATTCAACACCCCTTCCTAAATCCAAGCAGGACTGTGCTCCCAAGTGCTAAACATTCAGATTTAAATTTTGCTTTTACTACACAGCTTGCAGTGAATATCTACCCGTGGTTGGTGATGAGCGGTGGGTCTGGCTTGAAGGGCTCAGCTCTGGAGTGCTGGCAGCAACACACTCTTCCATGTAGACCATCAGCGGCATGTGGAATTGCTGCTTCACTGCAGCCGCGATGTTGATGAGGGACCCCAGGAAGAACAGACTGGAGGTGCGTGGGGCTGAGAAGTCATCTGAGACAAAGGAGAGGAGCATGAGAACAGCAACCCACCCAACTCATCTCACTAGCCAGCGCAGAGCAGCATTGACCAGCACCAGAGAAATAGATCAAAATATTGTTCTACTTGACTAGAGGAAGTGACCCAATGAGCACCACAGGCTGCTCCCCCTGCCAGGTTAGGGTTGCACTGGACACCTTTCTAAGCCAATAGACCAAGTGTACATTGCAGGACAGCAAACTCACCATTCATAATCCCCATGGTAAACTCTAGCTTCCCAAACCCATAGGCATCCCCAAGTGCAGGGTTATACACTGGAGGAGTCCAGCCAGCAGGTCTGGAGAACACAGGTAGAAAGCTTTAGTTAGAACAGCAACACACCAAAACAATTTGCATTCAGCAGAAGACAATGAATTGTAAACAATTTATTGGCAATATTTAATGCAAACTTACTCTTGCTGCCTTCACAGTAAGGAAGCTGGTCCAGAATTCCTAATGCAGTAAATCATTTGATTTCACAGAAATAACTTGTGCCATAAAATGGGTCTTGAACTGCTCCCCATTAAAGGCAATAACTCCAATTATATAATACAGTAAATAGATTGTGAAATTTAGTTCTAAAAAAAATAATCCACAAATTAGATACTGTTAAGTCAAGTGTCAGACATGATGCAAGACTCAATTGAATACATGAACAGCCCAGAGGCTTTTAACACATCTTCACAGGAGTTACAGCATGTTTAAGCCAAGTCCAACACTCACTTGGTATAGGTGCACACAATAGCCTGATTGAATGGAGTCTGGTAGAAGCCTCTCTGGGTGGGCTTGTAGGTCAGCACATTCATGTAACTGGTAACATTGGCAGTAACCTGAGCAAGACATCAATAAAAAGATTTAAAACACTTGATCTGCAGTTCAAGGGTAAGACACACCTCCAGGTTAGCCTTTACAAGACTGGGGTTAAGGCACACACTGCATGTAAACAGCCTGAAGCCAAAACAATGCATTTAGTTTGTTTAAAGAAAAGAGTATAAAACACACAAGTAATTTACCCTTATTTATTTCTTAGCAGACACCCTTATCCAGGGCTACTTACAGTCAAACAAATACATTAAGAATCACAGTACAAGTAGCCTAATACAATTAAGAGCAAAATACATACAATGACTTTGGTTCTAGCAAGTATGACAATATACAGCTGCCAATACGTTTGTATTGCTTAGTTATGTAACACATACTAGCGTCAATGACAACTTAAATATACGTTTTTAAACATGCCTTTACAACCATAGCCAATATTGCATTAGCAGTGCTAGAAAAAGCTTCCGAGTACAAGGTGTATATTTATACAAGCGTGTACAGCGTAATACGGTGCCGTGCACTTAGAGCTCGAACGCTTCTTCGTGAACCCAACATACAAGCCCTTAGAAGCCACTTACCATGCGCATAAAGCGGCAGTCCAGCAGGCCGTGCTGGAACACCACCATGTTATTACCGGCGCTGGTGCTGGATGGAGGACAGGGTCCCAGCAGGAGGCCACTCGGGTCCAAAGGCAACGCCGATCGAGAGTAATCCAACAACACCCTCACGGCCACCGAGTCCACGCCGCAGGCTGTACTCACAGCTACAGGAGAAACGGGTTTGGAATAAAGCGGAACATACAACTATTTTGTTAAAGGGTTCATGTAATGAAAAGTTTAATTTTATACCTGAATGCTCTTTAAAATAACCAAACACGCACTACTAAGTGTTCCACAAAAGGACATAATGCCTGGATATCAGTAAAACGAGTATGTTAACACACCAACATTATGTACCGGTACAGTCAGTGCTACCAAAACATAAGACACAAAACACACTAACCCCCGCCAGTAGCCCACATTACCTTCCTGCGGTGCAGCAAACGGTACACAGCAAAGCGCAATCACGACACATTTCCACAACGCCGCCATCATCTTTCAAACCAAGTTACCTACCAAACACTACCGTCCAGGTGCTTTTCTAGTGACATTAATTAGAGTGATTTGGAAATTAACACTGAGTGGACCACTGACACAGGTGTGACGAGTTGTGCCATTGCGTGGGTGCCTGCCTATACGCACACACTCAAGAAAAAACACTCAACAGTTAACATCAATTAAAAAATTGGGCAGACCTTATTGCCTTGTTAACACCAGGTTTCGTTGTTGGTTCACATTGAACTTATTTATACAGCGCAATTATTTACATGTGTGCGCCTGCCTGCATTAACCGAGATCGCAAGGCTACAATATGTTTCTACATTCAATCCACAGCGACAAGGGACTGATGTTAAAAAAAAAAAAAACTAGAACAGCCTACAATTAAGCAATATATTTAATGTAAAAAAACGTTCATTTTTTTACTTTCAAGCTGCTTCTGTATGAACATGTTACAGTCAGAGTCACGATTCGGTCAGTCGCTGACACAAATAACATTTCGTGATTTGAGCATTTATTATCAAAGAACGAAATGCAAGGTTATTTCGGTCTTTGAGCAAATTATTTTGGTCAAAGTGCAAAATGGAAAATATCAAATAAGCAAAGATAGAAACATAAACGAAGAGACAGCTTCTTCGGTCTTTGAGTAAAGAGATATAATCAAATTGGTGAATGTGCTTTGAGAAAATGCACAGTTCATGAACGGATTTTGAGGATTCAAGGCTCCATTTCTTTCAAGTGCAACAACTTCTGTCAAACAAAGAAGTGCTTCTGTGCGCGAGGGCGTGCAACGCACTTCTAAATGCCACAGCATCACGTCTTGCAAAAACAAATACAAATACAGTGATGTGTAGGCCTATGTTTCTATATCTAAACTGTGATTTTTTTAATGAGCTCTCATTATGGTTTCTTATATGTATCTAATTTGATTGAACTACTTTAATTTATTATTATTATTTGTTTATTTAGCAGACGCCTTTATCCATGGCGACTTACAGAGACTCGGGTGTGTGAACTATGCATCAGCTGCAGTTACTTACAACTACGTCTCACCCGAAAGACGGAGCACAAGAAGATTAAATGACTTGCTCAGGGTCACACAATGAGTCAGTGGCTGAAGTAGGATTTGAACCGGGGACCTTCTGGTTACAAGCCTAGTTCTTTAACCACTGGACCACACAGCCTCCTAATTTGACCTGACTGTTGTTATCTAAACAATTAAAACGGTGTTTTAAAACGAGGCTCAGTAACACAGTGCTCTCAATATGGTTTATTTTGAAAATGTTCATTTACCAAAGTTGTCATCATCTAAAATAAAAACATTTAAGAAGGGTTTCTTGTTGTCAAGCAGTCTCCGTCTTTATTCCACAACCCACTGTCTGGTGCTGATGGGGTCTGCATACCCCGTTTTCTAAAAAGTGGTAGTTCTCCGCTTTCTATAATTTATGAGAACATTAAACGTTCAATAAGCATATTTTTTCTTTCTTTCTTTCGCTTATAAAACAGTGATTAGACGAACGTGTTTAGACATTTGATTTTGCAGTTTAAATACTTTGTATACAATAGTCTTATAATATGAATAAAGTTGCTTTTTTTTTAGTTGTTTCCTCAAAACGGTAATTTCTAAATAACAATGCGAGAACATTACGAACGCTATTTCAAATTCGCTTGAAGTTGAGTGTTTGAGGTCACTATCCTGCTAAATTGGTTGTGCTAACTTCCTGCATAAATAATAAATACTTAAATAATAAATCTATGACGTGTCTCTCATAAATGAAATTTACGGTTTCCTGTTCATTCAATATTCGCAATTTGAGCAACATAATTTACTCAAAGACCAAATTAACATTTCATTTCGTTCTTTGCTAATTTGTAAATGCTCAAATCTCGATTTTTTTTTCCTCTCGGCGATTGACCGAATCCTCACCGAGTGTAATATATACACCAGTGGTATATATTTTGTGTAACTATCGGTCTTGTCTAATAACGTGCATATTATAAAAAAAAAAAAAAGAAGATAATGCGTGGGGAACACCCTACATTATCTTGTCGACGTGACCTATATGAGAAATAATAAATACAAAAAAATCAGACATCTATTAACTAATATATGGTTAATAAGAATGGCATGTGCATTTTAATATTCAGTAGCAGCTGTTTTTATTATCTGGATGGATACTGTCTAATTCTTTATATTGTATAATTATTGTATACATATTTATAAATGTGTTAAGTTAATCATATTGTTATTGCTCTTCAAAAATTCTGATTTGAACCAACACTACTGAAAATAACTGGAAGCAAAAATCTGTCAACTTGTGAAGAGGTTGAAACTTACAGCATCTCTGCAGTTTGAACAGGCAGGCTATGAAACCAATGTAATACTATTTGACATTGTCTGCAATCCATTGTTTCAGCTGATAAGGGGGCTGCTAACACACTACCAACATAGGCATCCAACAGGAAAGTGTTAGCTGCCCAATGCAGCAACACAATGGATTTGCTGTACAACAAAACTGTCTCAATGGGGAGCCAGCTTAATCCATCATTTCTACTGAAGATACCTTTCTGCCTCCAGCCCCAATTTTAATATACAGGGATCCATCCAAGAAGGAGCATCCTGCACCATGTAGGGATCTCCCAAAATTCTGGGATTCAGTGAATTAGAGATACTGAAACTCGGACATCAAACCTGTTAATTTTCACATATAAATCCAGGATTTCTCAAATTCAATTGACTTCCCACGTAGGTGGAAAACAAACAAACAAAAACCTGGGGGAGTTAATGCAATAAACAGGGAACGTGGAGCTTGATCACTGAGGAGTGTTTGTCAGGCTCAACAGCACAGCTCCAGGTTCAATTGAATTGCACCATCAGACTCAAAGATATGTTCTCCACCACCTTTGCTTGGCAATATGTCCGTAGTCTTGCAACTCACCCAACAGGAGTTTGTGCTTTGAACAATGATTGAGGTTTTCACACTGAACGCTTGGTCCTAGAACATGTGTTTCACCAATTTCTTTTCTTCCACTTTGACGTTTGTTTTGGTCCCCAAAGAGACTCTATTTATGAACAATTTTACAGCAATATTGGATAGTTTAAATTTGCTTGTCAATTTTACAGTCCTAGTTAAATCCCCTGCAGCTAATTGACAGTGCAGCCCAGAAGCCTATTTAAAATAAATTTAAAAAAAACACACACATGCATCCATTCAGTTACAAGATTAGTGAGCAAGAGGTATAGAGATGACCAGAAGGATACATTGCATACAAGGGGTTGAAATGGAAGGAATTTATAATGGTCTTTCAAACTAGCAAGAAATGGAGTTGGAAATTGCACCATGCAGCAGTTAACAGGTCCAGCAACATTTCTCCCCACACAGAACTACAAAACCAAATTGAAAGTTCTCCCAGCTAATGTTAAGAGGTACACAAGTACCCAGGTTAAATATCAGACACCATTAGATAGTGCCCCCCACAAAAAAAAAAAAAAAAAAAAAGCCACTATTTCTCCAGTGCCCCTGGTGGCTATCTGCCCAGTACAGATTAATGCCCAATCAAACTTAGCCCAGCTTTACTGGTTTTGTAGAAGTAACTTTCACTTAATGCTAAATGTAAATTTACTAAACTAAAATGACAGAAGCCCTGTACCAATCCTGTTACGCAAGGGGAGCAATTATCCGGCAGAAAGATGTTGGATGCATGAAAACAAAAACGTTACTCTGTGGCAGAAATCACAGGACAGGAGAGGGTCTTTATGTAGCCATTTTATTTTGCAACATACAAGAAATCAGAATTGCCTTGCTGGCGAGCTGCTGGAAACCGTGCAAACTGCTGTGTGCATTTCATCAACGGGGACAGGAACGAGGAGCTCACTGCTGGACTTGGAGCAGAGTCTGGGATGACGCCACACGCACATGTAGTAGCCCAGAGACAGGGCTCCCAGGACAGCCATCAGGAGCAGGGGAGCAGCCAGAACAGGCTGCCAGGCCAGAGCCTGCTGGGGCTCTGGGGGAGGAAGGGGTTAGGAACAGGAAGGGATCCCAGTGCAGCTACACTCTACAGTGCCCAGGAGCAGTTTCATGAGGGTCTGTTACTTTAGGACCTGCAGGGAAGCACACATGGGGCATGGGAGGGCAAGAGTGCCTTGTTCCACTATTAGAAAACATTAAGTTTAGTCAGTCTCCTAGGGTGAAGTTACGGTTATATGCCGTGGACTGGAATGGGTTTTGGCAGATATTGTACAATGCAGGTTAAGGCAACATGACTGCAAGGGAACCTGTAGTGTAAAAATGAAAGTTAATGCCATGCAAGCCAAATGCACACTGGATTGGAGACTTCAGTTTGAACTCACCCTCCAGTGACAGAGCAGGGCTCCTCTGGTAGAATTCCTGGCTTCCAGCAGACAGCTCTTCAGGAAGGATCCTCAGGGGTTCCAACACTGCAGTGTGTCTCAGCCCCTCTTCAGCTGCTCAGGAGAAAGGGAGCCTGGTTAGAAAACGGGACCTGTTGCTTTACAGCAGGCAGTACCAGTCACTACACCAGGGGCAGGCCAAGAGGGTGCGGGATGAAAACAACCCAAGCAGCAAAACTGATGGCAACAGGCCATTGAGCAGAGTACCAGCAAGACAGCAAGCAGCCTCTGGTTGGGAGGGGGAATGGTTCTTTTGCAATACAGGCTCTGGCAGACCTATTTGAGCATCCTTTGTTGGCTGCCATCCAATTTAAGTCACTCACCATAGAAGTTAAATTTAAAACCATACAAAAAACTACACACCACCTGTGTAAGCTATATAGAAAGAGTAGAATTCGTACCCGTGTCCCTCCTCTTCCTCAGATTGCAGTTGGAGGTACAGCAGCTGCACACAGAGCTCCGACCAGGGTTATCCAGGAGCTCCCAGCTGGAACACAAGAGCAGGACACTGAACCCAAAGACACTGCAACAGACTTCTACACAGAGCAGTATAATGGGGTCATTCAGCTGGGCAGGGTCCCAGGCCAGCAAGCGGCAATGGATATAGACCTAGGAAATAATTTGATAAAAAAGGAACACTAATAAAACCAACAACATTTGCTCTAGAAACCAAATTGTTTACAAAAAGGTTATGCACATTACAAGCACCACATCAGATACTCAAAGAATTCATTAAACAAGTAGAGAATCTTGGTAACTAGCTGCCCTGAGACTTCCAATACAACACAGATTAACCCATCAAATATTCACATCTGTATTCAGTTGTGTAAACCTGAAGGCCTGGACAACCAGACGGATCTCAGAGGTCTGGACTCTGGGCAGAAACCTGGAGTTGCCAGCCGGTCCGTCTACAAAGCATCTGCAAGGAGAAAGAGCACTGAGCAGGGGGAGGCACTTGCCAGGACTCAGGGACTGCAGACAACCACCAGAAGAAAGGAGCGAGCAAGACTTCCTGTGTTCCAGGGAGACTTCCTGTACAAAATTACATTCCAACCCTTTGTGTGCACTAGTGGAAAGTTTGAACTTAACTTGGGGCTGGTTTCCACAAATCATGGACATCTTACCTAAATTAAAGCCCAGCTACAATCTATGCCTTCCCAGTTTAGTTCAGCTGAGCTTTTGCCATGTTCACAAAGCTGACCATTCAACACCCCTTCCTAAATCCAAGCAGGACTGTGCTCCCAAGTGCTAAACATTCAGATTTAAATTTTGCCTTTACTACACAGCTTGCAGTGAATATCTACCCGTGGTTGGTGATGAGCGGGTAGGTCTGGCTTGAAGGGCTCAGCTCTGGAGTGCTGGCAGCAACACACTCTTCCATGTAGACCATCAGCGACATGTGGAATTGCTGCTTCACTGCAGCCGTGATGTTGATGGGGGACCCCAGGAAGAACAGACTGGAAGTGCGTGGGGCTGAGAAGTCATCCGAGACACGAAGGAGAGGAGCATGAGAACAGCAACCCACCCAACTCATCTCACTAGCCAGCGCAGAGCAGCATTGACCAGCACCAGAGAAATAGATCAAAATATTGTTCTACTTGACTAGAGGAAGTGTCCCAATGAGCACCACAGGCTGCTCCCCCTGCCAGGTTAGGGTTGCACTGGACACCTTTCTAAGCCAATAGACCAAGTGTACATTGCAGGACAGCAAACTCACCATTCATAATCCCCATGGTAAACTCCAGCTTCCCAAACCCATAGGCATCCCCAAGTGCAGGGTTATACACTGGAGGAGTCCAGCCAGCAGGTCTGGAGAACACAGGTAGAAAGCTTTAGTTAGAACAGCAACACACCAAAACAATTTGCATTCAGCAGAAGACACTGAATTGTAAACAATTTATTGGCAATATTTAATGCAAACTTACTCTTGCTGCCTTCACAGTAAGGAAGCTGGTCCAGAATTCCTAATGCAGTAAATCATTTGATGTCACAGAGATAACTTTCAGTGCCATAAAATGGGTCTTAATAACTGCTCCCCATTAAAGGCAATAACTCCAAGTATATAAAATACAGTAAATAGATTTTGTGAAATTTAGTTCTAAAAAAATAATCCACAAATTATATACTGTTAAGTCATGTCAGACATGATGCAAGACTCAATTGAATACATGAACAGCCCAGAGGCTTTTAACACATCTTCACAAGCGTTACAGCATGTTTAAACCAAGTCCAGCACTCACTTGGTATAGGTGCACACAACAGCCTGATTGAATGGAGTCTGGTAGAAGCCTCTCTGGGTGGGCTTGTAGGTCAGCACATTCATGTAACTGGTAACATTGGCAGTAACCTGGGCAAGACATGGATAAAAAAAAACCACTGTTGAAGACAGATTTAAAAACACTTGATTGGCAGTTCAAGGGCAAGACAAAACATTAATCTTTAGAAAACTGGTTATAGTATACTATGTGAACAGCCCAAAAACGATGCATTTAGTTTAAAAAAAAAAAAAAAAAAAAAAGCGTAAATACTCAAGTCATTACCCATATACTGATACCAATACAACGTTTGTACCAAGTCATGTAGCGCATCCTAGCTTTAAAGACATTGTTAAACATACGTTTTAAAAGGCGTTGTTACAACTAACCAATATTGTATAAACCCTGCAAGAAAAAAAAAGCTTCCGAATACAATGTGTATTTATACAAGCGTGTACAGTTTAATAAGGTGCAGTGCAATTTCAGTTCGAATGCTTCTTACGTGAACCCAACATACAAGCCGTTACCATGCGCATAAAGCGGCAGTCCAGCAGCCCGTACTGGAACACCACCATGTTATTACCGGCGCTGCTGCTGGATGGCGGGCACGTTCCCAGCAGGAGGCCACTTGGGTCCAGAGGCAACGCCGATCGAGAGTAATCCAACAATACCCTCACAGCCACCGAGTCCACGCCGCAGGCTGTACTCACAGCTACAGGGGAAACGGGTTTGCAATAAAGCGGAATATGCAACCATTTTATTTTAGGTTTCATGTAATGCAAAGTTTTACCTTATAACTATGACTGATCTTTAAAATAGCCAAGTACGCACTACTAAGTGTTGCACAAGAGAACATCATATCTGGATATCAGTAAAACGAGTGCGTTAACACACCCACATTATGTACCGGTACAGTCAGTACTACCAAAACATAAGACAAAAAACACACTAACCCCACGAGTAGCCTACATTACCTTCCTGCGGTGCAGCAAACAGTACACAGCAACGCGCTAGCACAACACATATTGCCTTGTTAACACTCCAGGTTTCGTTGCACCGGCTATGCGTGAGTTCAAATTTAACTTAGTTATACAGCGCAACGATTTACTAACTTTAACAAATGACCTTATTAGAGGCTTCCCGTTTTTCAGATTGCTCAGGTGCAGCCCGGGCAGACTGACTGGAGCATCATTAGTACAGTATACCACACTGCGCTCAGCTTTGTGTGGCGGCTGATACAAAACATAATGAACGACTATTAAAGAAAGGTGGTGGAATCACATTTACTGATTTTTAATACTAAATATAGTATATGATATTCTAAATATGTACAATTCATAATTCAGCTATATTCACATTCAGAATGGCATTCAGTATTTAGTACATTGTGGGTTTTAGTATTTATACAACTGTTAACACAAATATTCTGAAATAAATAAATAACATGGCAATGACATTCATTGCCCATTCTCAGACATTCTTTGTATATTTCTACATTTCTGAAGGTATGTATTTCGATAGGGAAATAATGTATTATACTGCCACTAAAACACACCGTTTTATTATTCTAAAGCCCATACTTATGGACTAACCAACCTTAAAAGTAGCCCGTCTAAGCAAATGTAAAAATAATCAAATGAAAACATGTTTAAATTAAACAATGCTTTTCTACATTGAGGGATTTTGACTTCATTTGTAATTCTTGTCATTTAAAAAAAAAAAGTAGATTTTTCTCCTTATAGTGGACACATTAGATTTGATCATTCTGCACTTGTCGAGGTTGTTATACAGCTTTTACTGCATAATAACGAGGGATTGTATGAACTATTTATCCATGTTTGTCCTGCAGTCCCATGCAATACAGTTCCAGGTCTCACATCTGCGATCCTTTGTTTCAGCAGACAGTGAAACAGGCCCTCCAACAGGAAACTGTTTGCTGCCATGGTTGCCCAACGCATCAGCACTGATTTTGGTGGCCAGTTTGATTACTCTACAGTGCTGGACAGCAAAATGTAATTGGAATGCTTTAAGATAGGTAACTTCACACTCAAATTATTTTTCCAGTTGAAGGTTGTTGGAACAAATTATTGTTAAAATAGTGTGGTCTACAAATAAAGTAGTGCTTTTTTGTAGACATGAAAATAATTGAACCCAAAAGAAGCTATAATTTAATATTAGACTTAGTTATGCTAAATGTAATTTCCTAATCTCATCTTTAGTTGTCAAGTACAGATGTCAATCTTGGTGATTCATACCAAGTTTTAGGTTCAAACTTAGACAGAAAGTAAACATTTAGTTGGGAGACCTTTACATTGTGGCAACCAGAAACTAAATAAATATTATCCAATAAAAAGTTAACTAGTTTAAACTGGTTGTCAAGAAACTAGTTTCATAAACCCAAGCTTTAGTGATCCTACAAAACTATTTTAGTTTATCTAGTTAGAATTATGGGAAGAACTGCCACTACACTGGTTTTTGTAAGGGTTTCTACAGAACCCATGTACCATGCCTTTTTATTGGAGAATAGTTTATTATTTTTATTAAAATATTTTATTATTTTTATTTTTTACTTTTGCTCGGACAGGCTACTTTTAAGGTCAGTTATACCATAAGTATGGGCTTTAGAATCATAAAACAGTGCATTTTAGTGGGAGTATAATACATTATTTACCTATCAATCAGAAATGTAGAAATATACAAAGCATGTATGAAATTGTGCAATGAACGTCACTGCCATGATTTTTATTTATTTATTTCAAAATATTTGTGTTAACAGTTGTCCAAATAGGCTACTGAAACCGGCAACGTATTAAATTCCATACTTGCCAACATTTGGAAACTGTTCAGCGGGACCCTTGTCCCCGGGGTGGTGGTGGGTCTTACGCATGATGCACGTGACCAGCATGGCAGTAAACACAGGCAAAAATGAAGCGTTCTTACCTTTGTATACCGGTAAGTTAGTGATCAGCAGATGTGTCAGCCGCACGAAGAGCACGGCGTGTGGTTTTCTCTAACTCAACTGTGCAGAATACATGAATTTTTTTCTGTGTGTAAATATCGGGACTTTCTTCCTATGCATCGGGACGCGGGACATTTTCTAGGAAATCGGGACTGTCCCGACCGTATAGGGACTGTTGGCATGTATGAAATTCTGAATACCATTCTGAATATGAATATAGTTCAGTTATGGCAAAAATGCTATTTTAGAATATCATATACATATTTAGTATTAAAAATCAATAAATGTGATTCCACCACCTTTCTTTAATTGTCGTTCATTATGTTTTGTATGAACGCACGTATAGACGGTGCAACGAAACCTGGAGTGTTAACAAGGCAATAAGGTCTGTCCAATTTTTTAATTGATGTTAACTGTTTAGTATTTTTTCTCTTGGAATGTGCGTAATATACGCAGGCACCCGCGCAATGGCAGTGTTAATTGGCAAATGACTCTAATTAATGTCACTTGAAAAGCACCTGGACGGTAGTGTTTGGTAGGTAACTGTTGATTTGGAAGATGGAGTCGTTGTGGAAATGTGTTGTGCTTGCGCTTTGCTGTGTACCGTTTGCTGCACCGCAGGAAGGTAATGTAGGCTACTCGTAGGGGTTAGTGTGTTGTGTGCCTTCAGTTTCGTTAGTACTGACTGTACCGGTACATAATGTTGGTGTGTTAACAGACTTGTTTTATTGATATCCAGACATGGTATCTCCTTGTGCAACACTTAAAAGTGCGTACTTGGCTTTGCAAAGATCATTCATAGTTACAAACGTTGTCCTTGTGTTACATGAAACCTAACGTTAAAATATTTGCGTGTTTCACTTTATTTTTAAACCTGTTTCCCCTGTAGCTGTGAGTATAGCCTGCGGCGTGGACTCGGTGGCTGTGAGGGTGTTGTTGGATTACTCTCGACCGGCGTTGCCTCTGGACCCGAGTGGCCTCCTGCTGGGAACGTGCCCGCCATCCAGCACCAGCGCCGGTAATAACGTGGTGGTGTTCCAGTACGGCCTGCTGGACTGCCGCTTTATGCGCATGGTAAGTGGCTTCTAACGGCATGTATGAAGTGTTTGAGCTCAAATTGCACTGTATTGCACAGAACATGCTTGTATATGCATTGTAATTTAATGAATTTTCCTGCAGTGATTATGCAATATCGGTTTTGGCTGTAATAGCTTTAAGTGTATATTTTAATGATTTTAATTGATGCTAGGATGTGCAGGACTAAATGATACAAATTTTGTATTGGCAGCTTTGTAAGGGTAATGACTCGAGTATTTGCACTTTTTTTTTTTTTTTTTTTTTGAACAAACTAAATGCATTGTCTTGGCTTTGGGCTGTTTGACAGGCGGTGTGTGTTGTAACACCAATCAAGTGTTTAATCTCTGTTGAACAGTGATTTTTTTTTTTTTTTTATTTGTTTTGCCCAGGTTACTGCCAATGTTACCAGTTACATGAATGTGCTGACCTACAAGCCCACCCAGAGAGGCTTCTACCAGACTCCATTCAATCAGGCTGTTGTGTGCACCTATACCAAGTGAGTGCTGGACTTGGCTTAAACATGCTGTAACTCCTGTGAAGATGTGTTAAACCTTTGGGGTATTGAGTCATACATGTCTGACGTTTGACTTAATGGTATCTAATTTGTGGCTTTCCTTTTGAGAACTCTTTGCAAAATCTATTTTTTATTTTTTGTGTACTTAATTGTGGAGTTATTGCCTTTTTAATGGGGAGCAGTTATTTTAACCCATTTTATGGCACTGGAAGTAATCTGTGCAAAATCAAA
Organism: Huso huso; assembly: GCA_036884735.1. Taxonomy (NCBI): domain Eukaryota; kingdom Metazoa; phylum Chordata; class Actinopteri; order Acipenseriformes; family Acipenseridae; genus Huso; species Huso huso. The sequence goes on along the minus strand of CM072683.1, from coordinate 10,858,598 downwards.
TGATTTACTGCATTAGGAATTCTAGACCAGCTTCCTTGCTGTGAAGGCAACATGAGTAAGTCTGCATTAAATATTGCCAATAAAAATAGCTTACAAAATTTTGGTTTTCTGCTGAATGCAAACTGTCTTGATGTGTTGCTGTTCTAACCAAAGCTTTCTACCGGTGTCTTCTCCAGACCTGCTGGCTGGACTCCTCCAGTGTATAACCCTGCACTTGGGGATGCCTCTGGGTTTGGGAAGCTGGAGTTTACCATGGGGATTATGAATGGTGAGTTTGCTGTCCTGCAATGTACACTTGGTCTATTGCTTTAGGAAGGTGTCCAGTGCAACACTAACCTGGCAAGGGAGCAGCCTTTGGTGTTCATTAGGTCACTTCAAATCAAGTAGAAAATGTTTTAATTTCTCTGGTGCTGGTCAATGCTATTCTGTCCTGGCTAGTGAGATGAGATGAGTTGGGTGGGTTGCTGTTCTCATGTTCCCCTCCATGTCTCCAGATGACTTCTCAGCCCCACGCACCTCCAGTCTGTTCTTCCTGGGGTCCCCCATCAACATCGCGGCTGCAGTGAAGCAGCAATTCCACATGCCACTGATGGTCTACATGGAAGAGTGTGTCGCTGCCAGCACTCCAGAGCTGAGCCCTTCAAGCCAGACCTACCCACTGATCACCAACCACGGGTAGATATTCACTGCAAGCTGTATAGTAAAGGCACAATTTTAAATCTGAATGTTTAGCACTTGGGAGCACAGTAGTCCTGTCTGGATTAGGAAGGTGTTGAATGGTCAGCTTTGTGAACATGGCAAAGCTCAGTTGAACTAAACTGTCCATGCTGGGAATGCGCAGATTGTAGTTTCAAATGGACTGGTTCTTTATCTAGTTTCTAATTGGTTCACAGACCCTAATCTTAATTTAGGGAAGATGAATAACATGATTGGTGTTAACGAGGGTCTGTGAAACCAGCCCCAGTTATAAGTTCAAACTTTCCACAAGTGTAGTCTTGTGCACACGACTAGGGTTGGAATGGTAATTTGTACAGGAAGTCTCATTGGAAGTCTTGCTCACTACTTCCAGTGGTTGTCTGATTGTCCCCAGTCCTGGTGAGTGCCTCCCCCTGCTCAGTGCTTTTGTTTCTCCTTGCAGATGCTTTGTAGACGGCCAGGCTGGTAATTCCAGGTTTCTGCCCCGAGTCCAGACCTCTGAGATCCGTCTGGTTGTCCAGGCCTTCAGGTTTACTCAACTGAATACAGATGTGAGTATCTGATGGGTTAATGGTGGATTGTATTGGAGGGCACAGGGCAGCTAGTTAACAAGACAACACGTATCTGAAGCTGTGCTTGTGGTGTGTAATACTTTTGCAAGTACAATTCAGAGCTGGTAATAAGATGGTGGCGGTTCTCGAGCAATTTTAATGTCTGTGGGAGTTTTATTTTTAAATACGTTATCCTAGGTGTATATCCATTGCCGCTTGCTGGCCTGGGACCCTGCCCAGCTCAATGACCCCACCAAGAAAGCCTGTTCATTCAACCAGAGAACCAGGAGGTAAGGACTGGACCCTGCTGAGGCTGCTGTCTGTTCAAGGCTGTGAGGTCCAGTTAACCAACACTAGTCACCCAGGACTATTATTAATTTCTTAGACGCCCTTATCCAGGGCGACTTACAACTGTTACAAGATATCACATTATTTTTACATACAATTACCCATTTATACAGTTGGGTTTTTACTGGAGCAATCTAGGTAAAGTGCCTTGCTCAAGGGTACAGCAGCAGTGTCCTCCACTGGGGATTGAACCCACGACCCTCCGGTCAAGAGTCCAGAGCCCTAAACACTTCTGTTGTGTGGAGAATTGACATGTGTTCTCACTGTTGGGTAATGAGGTGTGCATGTCCCTAGGGCAGGGTTTCCCCAGTTCTGGTCCTGAGATTCCCCATGTGTCTGGTTTTCATTTCAATGGCGTTCTGAATTACTTAATTGAACAATTCATTGGCTTAATTAGGCCTTTGTAATTTGTTTAAGCAGTTGGAGATTTCAAGTTAACTATACCATTTTAGAAGTAATTTAATTTTTAACTTTTTAGCAGATGAGAACAATAAGGGTCTAAGCACATTGTTTCAATTAAGGGTTTGACTTAAATTGAGACACTGCAGACACAGGGGTCCCCCAGGACCAGGATTGTGGGAGGAAACCCTGCCCTAGGGAACCACTTGTGCATCCTAAACAAACCTGGTTGTTGTGGGAATTTCTGTGCATACAGTTCATTCCTGCATTTTTACCTTCATGTAGTGGGTGTAAAAATATGGCCAAATTGTACTGCTATCAAGTAGTGTATTGAAATGTCTTTGGGTTCAGTGTTCTGCTCTTGTGTTGCAGCTGGGAGCTCCTGGATAACCCTGGTCGGAGCTCTGCGTGCAGCTGCTGTACCGCCAAATGCAATTTCAGGAAGAGGAGGGACACGGGTACGAATTCTGCTATATCTATGTAATGTAACTGCACAGGTAGCTCTGGGATGTAACTTGGTTTTATTTACAAGGGTGAGTGACTTTAAAATTGTATGGCATCTAACAAAGGATGTTCACATAGGGGTGCAGTGCACCTCCTCCCTCCCAACCAGAGCGTGTGCTTGGTCTTGGTGCTACTCTGCTCAATGACCTATAGGCCAATCGTTTTAACCAGCAACCCTACAGCCTGCCCCCTGCTGTAGTGACTGGTACTGCATAATGCATTGCTGTAAAGCAGCAGGGCCTGTTTCTAGCCAGGCTCCCTTTTCTCCTGAGCAGCTGAAGAGGGACTGAGACACACTGCAGTGCTGGGACCCCTGAGGATCCTTCCTGAAGAGCTGTCTGCTGGAAGCCAGGAATTCTACCAGAGGAGCCCTGCTCTGTCACTGGAGGGTGAGTTCAGCCTGCGGTCTCCAATCCAGTGTCCACTTGGCTTCCTTGTCAATGGCTTGTATGGCTGTGACTTGATCTTTACAGTACAGGTTTCCCTGCAGCAGCGCTAAAGAATTTGGCATGTGGTGGTGGTGGTCTGTTTCTACCCAAACCTTAAAGTCCACAGCATAACTACAATTTTGCTACATAAAGCTATTGCTAAACTTTAGTGTATTCTAGTATTGGAACATAGGGCCTTTGCCCACCCCTACTAACCATGTCCTGAGGTATCCTTCTGCAGGTCTGAAAGTAACACACTCCTGTTGATGCTGCCCCTGGGCACTGGAGACAATGGCTGCACTGGGAGCCCTTCCTGTTCCTAACCCCTTTCTCCTGCTCTCTCCTCCCCCAGAGCCCCAGCAGGTTCTGGCCTGGCTGCCTGTCCTGGCTGCTCCCCTGCTCCTGATGGCTGTCTTGGGAGCCCTGTCTCTGGGCTACTACATGTGCGTGTGGCATCATCCCAGACTCTGCTCCAAGTCCAGCAGTGAGCTCCTTCATTCCTGTGCCCACTGAAATGCAGTTGGCATAGTTTCCAGCTTGCCAGCACAGAAATTTGATTTGTATGTTGCAAAATAAAATGTCTTCATAGAGCCTCTGGTCTGTCTAATTTTGTACCATTGAGTAACTTTTAGAACTGGGTGTGTAGACATTTTAAGGGAATCAATGCTGTTACTGCTGAGAATAAATGCTCACCCATTTAAGTAATCTGATTGGTGTATGTAGCAACCCTTACAAATACAAGTAGTGGCATTTGTGTCTCAAATTGAGGATGTTTTGATGGTGAAAGCTTAGTTTGACTGTTCATTGAACAGTTTTAAGCTACTGCTTTTTATTGTGTGTTTTTTTTTTTTTTTAGGTTTGCCAGAATCTTAAGGTCACCCCAACTAAATTTTTTTGTCCCAAAAGACTTTGATTTGAAAACGTGGTAAGAATCAAGATTGGCAGAACTGCAGGTCAAACTATGTTAGCATTACTTCAAAGAAGCAATGGTAACACTTTGGACTGTGGAAATGCAAGTTTGGTTTGAGGATATTTGTAGATAGCACTCTTAACATCACTATCTTTAGTTTTATTGATAATCCCAGAGTGATTCCTACCAGGTGTGGGATGCGCCTTCATGGATGAATCCCTTGAACTGGAAGTTGTGGGTGGAGTAGAATTAGGAGGACTGGATGCAGAAAGGAAAATAAAGCTTGGAAAGCTGTGGTGTAGTATGACATTCTTGTCCAACAAAAATCATCCCATAAAAGTAACAATGAACATTTTAAAGAAACACCTTGGTCAAGTAGACAAGTTTATTTTCTGGCAGAACTATACAGTAGCATCAGTTGGCACTTCCCCAGGTGCACCTTTAGGCCAGTGGCTCCAATCCAGTCCAGCACCTCCCTCAGGTTGGCACTGGCCTCCTCATAGGTCGCTGCATGGATGAGTAAGTAATCTAAGCAGACAATACAGGCTGAGCAGGGATGCCACTGAGGACGCTATCCATGAGGCACTCAAAAGTGGCAGGTGCGTTGCACAGCCTGAATGGTATCACTGTAAACTGCCAGAGGCCACACCCTGGGAGCCGCCCAGGGGCTGTCAGATGTCTCGATCACATGATCGGCGGCTATATCCCGGATGATGGCCTCCCTCTTGGCCAGCGGAAGCTGCTGAGCACGCTCCCATGGTTGTGGTGCTGGACCAACCCAGTCTGCGTGCAGCCCTTGGCCTTCAGGGCAAAACAGGCCTCATACTCCCCCAGGAGCCATCCCAGTATGTGGCTCTGCTTACCATCGTGCCCCTCCATGCTGCGCTGATGGAGGTTCTCCATAGCTTTAGACTGCAGCGAAGGGAGCTGTTGGACTGGCAGATGGTAGTACTGAGCTGAGCGGTCCAGCCATTATGTTGATGGGAAACCGGAGCTGTTGAGCAGGTTGGCTGATGAACAGGTGGCGAGATGATGATTGTCGGGGCGATGCCCCTGGTTCTGCAGGCTTCCCCCCCCCGGGTTGCAGTGGTAGCGGTTTGACCCCCCCCCCCCTTTGTACCCACAGCTGTTGCTGTCCCAGGTCTAGTGTAGCTCACGTGGCCATTAGGACATCAGCCCCCAAAATGCACTTCTCCCTGATGTCTGAGAGCCAAACTGGGTGCTGGTGCTTGATGCCCCCCAGGCTAACTTTGATCTCCTGGAGGCCCAGCCTGGGCTACCGCGGCCTGTCTGTGAACAGCATAAGGATCTGTTCTAGGCGGCGGGCTTCCTGTACAGCCTTCCCTGATGTCTTCAGCTCCACTAATAGGACGGGCCGCTGTAGTTCTCCCGGCATTATCCCTCCCTATTTTGTCCCTCACTTCGTTGGACAGTTCTGGGTATGCTTTGTGTATTAATATGGTTACTATAATAAATACTATAACACAGCGGTGTGTAAATGCACCAGAAATAATTGAGGTAACAACGTAAGCCACCAAAACGTTGTATTATTATTACATTTCTTAGCAGACGCCCTTAATAAGGCGACTTACAATTTTTATAAGATATCGCATTATTCTTACATACAATTACCCATTTATACAGCTTGGTTTTTACTGGAGCAATCTAGGTAAAGTACCTTGCTCAAGGGTACAGCACCAGTGTCCCCCACCTGGGATTGAACCCATGATCCTCCGGTTAAGAGTCCAGAGCCCTAACCACTACTCCACACTGCTACCCACATACGCTTTCAGTCTCTCCTGTCAGACATGCTTACTAACAATAAAAAAAAAAACCTCCAAATTAGGACGGCTCCTTCAAGCTGTACCGTTATGTTATTCTTGTGTGCTCCCCGCTGTGTGTTATCTGGTATGAGCATGCGCGCTGCTGTTAAGTTTGACAGCCCTTTGAATGAAGAAGCGCGAAACTATTAAGTAGCATACTGTAACGTTAGTCACAATGGCAGACAAATGAAGAAGTAGACAATAGGAGGGGATGGGGTGTCCGATATTTTTGTATCTCAAAGGTGGCAACCCTAGTTGTATTGGCAGCAGTATAAGGGTAATTACGTGTGTTTGCACTCTTTTCTTTAAACAAACTAAAAATGCATTGTTTTGGCGTTAGGCTGACATGCGGTGTATGCTGTAACCCCAGTCTTGTAAAGGCTGACTGGAGGTGTGTCTTACCTTTGACCTGCAGATCAAGTGTTTTAAATCTGTTTAACAGTGACTTTTATCCATGTCTTGCCCAGGTTACTGCCAATGTTACCAGTTACATGAATGTGCTGACCTACAAGCCCACCCAGAGAGGCTTCTACCAGACTCCATTCAATCAGGCTGTTGTGTGCACCTATACCAAGTGAGTGCTGGACTTTAAACATGCTGTAACTCCTGTGAAGATGTGTTAAAAGCCTCTGGGCTGTTCATGTATTCAAGTATTGAGTCTTGCATCATGTCTGACATGACTTAACAGTATATAATTTGTGGATTATTTTTTTAGAACTAAATTTCACAAAATCTATTTACTGTATTTTATATACTTGGAGTTATTGCCTTTAATGGGGAGCAGTTATTTAAGACCCATTTTATGGCACTGAAAGTTATCTCTGCAAAATCAAGTGATTTCCTGCATTAGGAATTCTGGACCAGCTTCCTTGTTGTGAAGGCAAGAATACATCTGCATTAAGTATTGCCAATAAATGGTTTACAAAATTCAGTGTCTTCTGCTGAATGCAAACGGTCTTTGTGTTGCTGCTCCAACTAAAGCTTTCTACCGGTGTCTTCTCCAGACCTGCTGGCTGGACTCCTCCAGTGTATAACCCTGCACTTGGGGATGCCTCTGGGTTTGGGAAGCTGGAGTTTACCATGGGGATTATGAATGGTGAGTTTGCTATCCTGCAATGTACATTTGGTCTATTGGTTTAGGAAGGTGTCTAGTGCGTCACGAACTTGGCAGGGAGCAGCCTGTGGTGCTCATTAGGTTACTTCCTCTAGTCAAGTAGAAAATGTTTTAATTCCTCTGATGCTGGTCAATGCTGCTCTGTCCTGGCTAGTGAGATGTTGGGTGGGTTGCTGTTCTCATGCTCCTCTCCTTTGTGTCTCAGATGACTTCTCAGCCCCACGCACCTCCAGTCTGTTCTTCCTGGGGTCCCCCATCAACATCGCAGCTGCAGTGAAGCAGCAATTCCACATGCCTCTGATGGTCTACATGGAAGAGTGTGTCGCTGCCAGCACTCCAGAGCTGAGCCCTTCAAGCCAGACCTACCCGCTCATCACCAACCACGGGTAGATATTCACTGCAAGCTGTATAGTAAAGGCACTATTTAAATCTGAATGTTTAGCACTTGGTAGTCCTGTTTGGGTTTAGGAAGGGGTGTTGAATGGTCAGCTTGGTGAGCATGGCGTAAGCTCAGTTGAATGAATAACTGCCATTGCTGGGAATGCACAGATTGCAGCTTGGGTAGAGTTATTTTTAAACCCAGTTTATGGTACTAGGTTTTGTCTTGTGGCTGTTGGATTGACTCCGGTCCTGGTGAGTGCCTCCCCCTGCTCAGTGCTCGTGTTTCTCCTTGCAGATGCTTTGTAGATGGACAGGCTGGTAACTCCAGGTTTCTGCCCCGAGTCCAGACCTCCGAGATCCGTCTGGTTGTCCAGGCCTTCAAGTTTATACAACTGAATGCAGATGTGAGTATCTGATGCTGTTTTTGTAACTTCAATTTAGAGGTTCTAGAGCAAATGCTGCTTTTATTAATGTTCCTTTTTGTTTAAATTACTTCCTAGGTGTATATCCATTGCCGCTTGCTGGCTTGGGACCCTGCCCATCTCAATGACCCCACCAAGAAAGCCTGTTCATTCAACCAGAGAACCAGGAGGTAAGGACTGGACCCTGCTGAGGCTGCTCTCTGTACAAGGGGAGTGCAGGGGCTGTGAGGTTCAGTTAACCAACACCACAGGGACCCAGGATGAGTTTCTTACTCTGCACAATCAGTTCTGTGCCTCCTTACAGTTGTATGGAGAACGTCATTGAAATGCCATTAACTGGGTGGGAGGGGGGAAAACCAACTTCATTATACTGCTCTGTGTAGAAGTGTGTTGCGGTGTCTTTGGGTTCAGTGTCCTGCTCTTGTGTTCCAGCTGGGAGCTCCTGGATAACCCTGGTCGGAGCTCTGTGTGCAGCTGCTGTACCTCCAACTGCAATCTCAGGAAGAGGAGGGACACGGGTACAAAATTTTTTAGTGTACTGTATGCACAGGTAGTTATTGGGTTTAACTTGACTAACTTCCCTACAATGCTGAGCAACTTTAAAATTGGATGGCAGCCAACAAAGGTTATTCCACGGGTGCAGCGCCTCGGTATTGGTTACTAAAGAACTGTTCCTCCGCCCAACCAGAGCGGGTGCTTTTATCTTCCTGGTACTCTGCTTGATGGCCTGACCAGTTATCTTGCTTCTTGGGCTGTTTTTCAACCAGCACCCTCTGACTGTCCCCTGTTGTGATTGGTACTGCATGCATTGCTGTAAAGCAGCAGCAGGTCCTGTTTCTAACCAGGCTCCCTTTCTCCTGAGCAGCTGAAGAGGGGCTGAGACACACTGCAGTGTTGGAACCCCTGAGAATCCTTCCTGAAGAGCTGTCTGCTGGAAGCCAGGAATTCTACCAGAGGAGCCCTGCTCTGTCACTGGAGGGTGAGTTCAAACTGAAGTCTCCAATCCAGTGTGCATTTGGCTTGCATGGCATTAACTTTCATTTTTACACTACAGGTTCCCTTGCAGTCATGTTGCCTTAACCTGCATTGTACAATATCTGCCAAAACCCATTCCAGTCCACGGCATATAACCGTAACTTCACCCTAGGAGACTGACTAAACTTAATGTTTTCTAATAGTGGAACAAGGCACTCTTGCCCTCCCATGTCCCATGTGTGCTTCCCTGCAGGTCCTAAAGTAACAGACCCTCATGAAACTGCTCCTGGGCACTGTAGAGTGTAGCTGCACTGGGATCCCTTCCTGTTCCTAACCCCTTCCTCCCCCAGAGCCCCAGCAGGCTCTGGCCTGGCAGCCTGTTCTGGCTGCTCCCCTGCTCCTGATGGCTGTCCTGGGAGCCCTGTCTCTGGGCTACTACATGTGTGTGTGGCGTCATCCCAGACTCTGCTCCAAGTCCAGCAGTGAGCTCCTCGTTCCTGTCCCCGTTGATGAAATGCACACAGCAGTTTGCACGGTTTCCAGCAGCTCGCCAGCAAGGCATTTCTGATTTCTTGTATGTTGCAAAATAAAATGGCTACATAAAGACCCTCTCCTGTCCTGTGATTTCTGCCACCGAGTAACGTTTTTGTTTTCATGCATCCAACATCTTTCTGCCGGATAATTGCTCCCCTTGTAACAGGATTGGTACAGGGCTTGTCATTTTAGTTTAGTAAATTTACATTTAGCATTAAGTGAAAGTTACTTCTACAAAACCAGTAAAGCTGGGCTAAGTTTGATTGGGCATTAATTTGTACTGGGCAGATAGCCACCAGGGGCACTGGAGAAATAGTGGCTTTTTTTTTTTTTTTTTTGTGGGGGGCACTATCTAATGGTGTCTGATATTTAACCTGGGTACTTGTGTACCTCTTAACATTAGCTGGGAGAACTTTCAATTTGGTTTTGTAGTTCTGTGTGGGGAGAAATGTTGCTGGACCTGTTAACTGCTGCATGGTGCAATTTCCAACTCCATTTCTTGCTAGTTTGAAAGACCATTATAAATTCCTTCCATTTCAACCCCTTGTATGCAATGTATCCTTCTGGTCATCTCTATACCTCTTGCTCACTAATCTTGTAACTGAATGGATGCATGTGTGTTTTTTTTTTAATTTATTTTAAATAGGCTTCTGGGCTGCACTGTCAATTAGCTGCAGGGGATTTAACTAGGACTGTAAAATTGACAAGCAAATTTAAACTATCCAATATTGCTGTAAAATTGTTCATAAATAGAGTCTCTTTGGGGACCAAAACAAACGTCAAAGTGGAAGAAAAGAAATTGGTGAAACACATGTTCTAGGACCAAGCGTTCAGTGTGAAAACCTCAATCATTGTTCAAAGCACAAACTCCTGTTGGGTGAGTTGCAAGGCTACAGACATGTTGCCAAGCAAAGGTGGTGGAGAACATATCTTTGAGTCTGTTGGTGCAATTCAATTGAACCTGGAGCTGTGCTGTTAAGCCTGACAAACACTCCTCAGTGATCAAGCTCCACGTTCCCTGTTTATTGCATTAACTCCCCCAGGTTTTTGTTTGTTTGTTTTCCACCTATGTGGGAAGTCAATTGAATTTGAGAAATCCTGGATTTACAGACGTGCTCAAATTTGTTGGTACCCCTCCACAAAAAACGAAGAATGCACAATTTTCTCTGAAATAACTTGAAACTGACAAAAGTAATTGGCATCCACCATTGTTTATTCCATATTTAATAGAAATCAGACTTTGCTTTTGATTTTTATTCAACATAATATTGTAAATAATAAATCAAATGAAATGGCATGGACAAAAAATGATGGGACCGCTAACCCAATATTTTGTTGCACAACCTTTAGAGGCAATCACTGCAATCAAACGTTTTCTGTAGCTCTCAATGAGACTTCTGCACCTGTTAACAGGTAGTTTGGCCCACTCTTCCTGAGCAAACTGCTCCAGCTGTCTCAGGTTTGATGGGTGCCTTCTCCAGACTGCAAGTTTCAGCTCTTTCCATAGATGTTCGATAGGATTCAGATCAGGACTCATAGAAGGCCACTTCAGAATAGTCCAATGTTTTGTTCTTATCCATTCTTGGGTGCTTTTAGCTGTGTGTTTTGGGTCATTATCCTGTTGGAGGACCCATGACCTGCGACTGAGACAGAGCTTTCTGACACTGGGCAGTACGTTTGGCTCCAGAATGCCTTGATAGTCTTGAGATTTCATTGTGCCCTGCACAGATTCAAGGCACCCTGTGCCAGGCGCAGCAAAGCAGCCCCAAACATAACCGAGCCTCCTCCATGTTTCACTGTAGGTATGGTGTTCTTTTCTTTGAAAGCTTCATTTTTTCGTCTGTGAACATAGAGCTGATGTGACTTGCCAAAAAGCTCCAGTTTTGACTCATCTGTCCAAAGGACATTCTCCCAGAAGGATTGTGGCTTGTCAATATGCATTTTAGCAAATTCCAGTCTGGCTTTTTATGTTTTTCTGTCAAAAGTGGAGTCCTCCTGGGTCTTCTTCCATGGAGCCCACTTTCGCTCAAAAGCTGACGGATGATGCGATCAGAAACTGACGTACCTTCACCTTGGAGTTCAGCTTGTATCTCTTTGGCAGTTATCCTTGGTTTTTTTTCTACCATTCGCACTATCCTTCTGTTCAATCTGGGGTCGATTTTCCATGGACCTTAAACGTCTTAATAATATTTGCAACTGTTGTCACAGGAACATCAAGCTGCTTGGAGATGGTCTTGTAGCCTTTACCTTTACCATGCTTGTCTATTATTTTCTTTCTGATCTCCTCAGACAACTCTCGCCTTTGCTTTCTCTGGTCCATGTTCAGTGTGGTGCACACAATGATACCAAACAGCACAGTGACTACTTTTCTCCATTTAAATAGGCTGAATGACTGATTACAAGATTGGAGACATGTGTGATACTAATTAAAGAAACTAATTAGTTTGAAATATCACTATAATCCAATTATTTATTATCTATTCTAAGGGGTACCAACAAATGTGTCCAGGCCATTTTAGAATATCTTTGTAGAATAAGCAATAATTCATCTCTTTTCACAGCTTCTTTGCTTTATTCTATGACATACCAAAGGCATGCAAGTATACATGATAAAATAGCTTTTAATTTCATCACTTTTCAGGAGGAATGAAGCATTATTTCAATGAGCTGTAAGGGTACCAACAAATTTGAGCACGTCTGTATATGTGAAAATGAACAGGGTTGATGTCCGAGTTTCAGTATCTCTAATTCACTGAATCCCAGAATTTTGGGAGATCCCTACATGGTGCAGGATGCTCCTTCTTGGATGGATCCCTGTATATTAAAATTGGGGCTGGAGGCAGAAAGGTATCTTCAGTAGAAATGATGGATTAAGCTGGCTCCCCATTGAGACAGTTTTGTTGTACAGCAAATCCATTGTGTTGCTGCATTGGGCAGCTAACACTTTCCTGTTGGATGCCTATGTTGGTAGTGTGTTAGCAGCCCCCTTATCAGCTGAAACAATGGATTGCAGACAATGTCAAATAGTATTACATTGGTTTCATAGCCTGCCTGTTCAAACTGCAGAGATGCTGTAAGTTTCAACCTCTTCACAAGTTGACAGATTTTTGCTTCCAGTTATTTTCAGTAGTGTTGGTTCAAATCAGAATTTTTGAAGAGCAATAACAATATGATTAACTTAACGCATTTATAAATATGTATACAATAATTATACAATATAAAGAATTAGACAGTATCCATCCAGATAATAAAAACAGCTGCTACTGAATATTAAAATGCACATGCCATTCTTATTAACCATATATTAGTTAATAGATGTCTGATTTTTTTGTATTTATTATTTCTCATATAGGTCACGTCGACAAGATAATGTAGGGAGTTTTCCCCACGCATTATCTTCTTTTTTTTTTTATAATATGCACGTTATTAGACAAGACCGATAGTTACACAAAATATATACCACTGGTGTATATATTACACTCGGTGAGGATTCGGTCAATCGCCGAGAGGAAAAAAAAATCGAGATTTGAGCATTTACAAATTAGCAAAGAACGAAATGAAATGTTAATTTGGTCTTTGAGTAAATTATGTTGCTCAAATTGCGAATATTGAATGAACAGGAAATCCGTAAATTTCATTTATGAGAGACACGTCATAGATTTATTATTTAAGTATTTATTATTTATGCAGGAAGTTAGCACAACCAATTTAGCAGGATAGTGACCTCAAACACTCAACTTCAAGCGAATTTGAAATAGCGTTCGTAATGTTCTCGCATTGTTATTTAGAAATTACCGTTTTTGAGGAAACAACTAAAAAAAAGCAACTTTATTCATATTATAAGACTATTGTATACAAAGTATTTAAACTGCAAAATCAAATGTCTAAACACGTTCGTCTAATCACTGTTTTATAAGCGAAAGAAAGAAAGAAAAAATATGCTTATTGAACGTTTAATGTTCTCATAAATTATAGAAAGCGGAGAACTACCACTTTTTAGAGAACGGGGTATGCAGACCCCATCAGCACCAGACAGTGGGTTGTGGAATAAAGACGGAGACTGCTTGACAACAAGAAACCCTTCTTAAATGTTTTTATTTTAGATGATGACAACTTTGGTAAATGAACATTTTCAAAATAAACCATATTGAGAGCACTGAGCTACTGAGCCTCGTTTTTAAAACACCGTTTTAATTGTTTAGATAACAACAGTCAGGTCAAATTAGAGGCTGTGTGGTCCAGTGGTTAAAGAACCAGGCTTGTAACCAGAAGGTCCCCGGTTCAAATCCCACTTCAGCCACTGACTCATTGTGTGACCCTGAGCAAGTCATTTAATCTTCTTGTGTCCGTCTTTCGGGTGAGACGTAGTTGTAAGTGACTGCAGCTGATGCATAGTTCACACACCCGAAGTCTCTGTAAGTCGCCTTGGATAAAAGGCGTCTGCTAAATAAACAAATAATAATAATAAATTAAAGTAGTTCAATCAAATTAGATACATATAAGAAACCATAATGAGAGCTCATTAAAAAAATCACAGTTTAGATATAGAAACATAGGCCTCACACATCACTGTATTTGTATTTGTTTTTGCAAGACGTGATGTTGTGGCATTTAGAAGTCCGTTGCACGCCTCGCGCACAGAAGCACTTCTTTGTTTGACAGAAGTTGTTGCACTTGAAAGAAATGGAGCCTTAAAATCCGTTCATGAACTGTGCATTTTCTCAAAGCACATTCACCAATTTGATTATATCTCTTTACTCAAAGACCGAAGAAGCTGTCTCTTCTTTTATGTTTCTATCTTTGCTTATTTGATATTTTCCATTTTGCACTTTGACCAAAATAATTTGCTCAAAGACCGAAATAACCTTGCATTTCGTTCTTTGATAATAAATGCTCAAATCACGAAATGTTATTTGTGTCAGCGACTGACCGAATCGTGACTCTGACTGTAACATGTTCATACAGAAGCAGCTTGAGAAAGTAAGAAATGAACGTTTTCTTTACATTAAATATATTGCTTAATTGTAGGCTGTTCTAGGTTTTTTTTTTTTTTAACATCAGTCCCTTGTCGCTGTGGATTGAATGTAGAAACATATTGTAGCCTTGCGATCTCGGTTAATGCAGGCAGGCGCACACATGTAAATAATTGCGCTGTATAAATAAGTTCAATGTGAACTCCAGCAACGAAACCTGGAGTGTTAACAAGGCAATAAGGTCTGCCCAATTTTTTAATTGATGTTAACTGTTGAGTGTTTTTTCTTGAGTGTGCGTGGTATAGGCAGGCACCCACGCAATGGCACAACTCGTCACACCTGTGTCAGTGGTCCACTCAGTGTTAATTTCCAAATCACTCTAATTAATGTCACTAGAAAAGCACCTGGACGGTAGTGTTTGGTAGGTAACTGTTGGTTTGAGAGATAATGGCGGCGTTGTGGAAATGTGTCGTGATTGCGCTTTGCTGTGTACCGTTTGCTGCACCGCAGGAAGGTAATGTGGGCTACTGGCGGGGGTTAGTGTGTTTTGTGTCTTATGTTTTGGTAGCACTGACTGTACCGGTACATAATGTTGGTGTGTTAACATACTCGTTTTACTGATATCCAGGCATTATGTCCTTTTGCGGAACACTTAGTAGTGCGTGTTTGGTTATTTTAAAGAGCATTCAGGTATAAAATTAAACTTTTCATTACATGAACCCTTTAACAAAATAGTTGTATGTTCCGCTTATTCCAAACCCGTTTCTCCTGTAGCTGTGAGTACAGCCTGCGGCGTGGACTCGGTGGCTGTGAGGGTGTTGTTGATTACTCTCGATCGGCGTTGCCTCTGGACCCGAGTGGCCTCCTGCTGGGACCCTGTCCTCCATCCAGCACCAGCGCCGTAATAACATGGTGGTGTTCCAGTACGGCCTGCTGGACTGCCGCTTTATGCGCATGGTAAGTGGCTTCTAAGGGCTTGTATGTTGGGTTCACGTAAGAAGCGTTCGAGCTCTAATTGCACGGCACCAGACACGCTGTACACGCTTGTATAAATATACACCTTGTACTCGGAAGCTTTTTCTAGCACTGCTAATGCAATATTGGCTATGGTTGTAAAGGCATGTTTAAAAACGTATATTTAAGTTGTCATTGACGCTAGTATGTGTTACATAACTAAGCAATACAAACGTATTGGCAGCTGTATATTGTCATACTTGCTAGAACCAAAGTCATTGTATGTATTTTGCTCTTAATTGTATTAGGCTACTTGTACTGTGATTCTTAATGTATTTGTTTGACTGTAAGTAGCCCTGGATAAGGGTGTCTGCTAAGAAATAAGGGTAAATTACTTGTGTGTTTTATACTCTTTTCTTTAAACAAACTAAATGCATTGTTTTGGCTTCAGGCTGTTTACATGCAGTGTGTGCCTTAACCCCAGTCTTGTATAGGCTAACCTGAGGTGTGTCTTACCCTTGAACTGCAGATCAAGTGTTTTTAAATCTTTTATTGATGTCTTGCTCAGGTTACTGCTAATGTTACCAGTTACATGAATGTGCTGACCTACAAGCCCACCCAGAGAGGCTTCTACCAGACTCCATTCAATCAGGCTATTGTGTGCACCTATACCAAGTGAGTGTTGGACTTGGCTTAAACATGCTGTAACCCTGTGAAGATGTGTTAAAAGCCTCTGGGCTGTTCATGTATTCAATTGAGTCTTGCATCATGTCTGACACTTGACTTAACAGTATCTAATTTGTGGATTATTTTTTTTAGAACTAAATTTCACAATCTATTTACTGTATTATATAATTGGAGTTATTGCCTTTAATGGGGAGCAGTTCAAGACCCATTTTATGGCACTGAAAGTTATTTCTGTGAAATCAAATGATTTACTGCATTAGGAATTCTGGACCAGCTTCCTTACTGTGAAGGCAGCAAGAGTAAGTTTGCATTAAATATTGCCAATAAATTGTTTACAATTCAGTGTCTTCTGCTGAATGCAAATTGTTTTGGGGTGTTGCTGTTCTAACTGAAGCTTTCTACCTGTGTTCTCCAGACCTGCTGGCTGGACTCCTCCAGTGTATAACCCTGCACTTGGGGATGCTTATGGGTTTGGGAAGCTAGAGTTTACCATGGGGATTATGAATGGTGAGTTTGCTGTCCTGCAATGTACACTTGGTCTATTGGCTTAGAAAGGTGTCCAGTGCAACCCTAACCTGGCAGGGGGAGCAGCCTGTGGTGCTCATTGGGTCACTTCCTCTAGTCAAGTAGAACAATATTTTGATCTATTTCTCTGGTGCTGGTCAATGCTGCTCTGCGCTGGCTAGTGAGATGAGTTGGGTGGGTTGCTGTTCTCATGCTCCTCTCCTTTGTCTCAGATGACTTCTCAGCCCCACGCACCTCCAGTCTGTTCTTCCTGGGGTCCCTCATCAACATCGCGGCTGCAGTGAAGCAGCAATTCCACATGCCGCTGATGGTCTACATGGAAGAGTGTGTTGCTGCCAGCACTCCAGAGCTGAGCCCTTCAAGCCAGACCTACCCGCTCATCACCAACCACGGGTAGATATTCACTGCAAGCTGTGTAGTAAAAGCAAAATTTAAATCTGAATGTTTAGCACTTGGGAGCACAGTCCTGCTTGGATTTAGGAAGGGTGTTGAATGGTCAGCTTTGTGAACATGGCAAAAGCTCAGCTGAACTAAACTGGGAAGGCATAGATTGTAGCTGGGCTTTAATTTAGGTAAGATGTCCATGATTTGTGGAAACCAGCCCCAAGTTAAGTTCAAACTTTCCACTAGTGCACACAAAGGGTTGGAATGTAATTTTGTACAGGAAGTCTCCTGGAACACAGGAAGTCTTGCTCGCTCCTTTCTTCTGGTGGTTGTCTGCAGTCCCTGAGTCCTGGCCAGTGCCTCCCCCTGCTCAGTGCTCTTTCTCCTTGCAGATGCTTTGTAGACGGACAGGCTGGCAACTCCAGGTTTCTGCCCAGAGTCCAGACCTCTGAGATCCGTCTGGTTGTCCAGGCCTTCAGGTTTACACAACTGAATACAGATGTGAGTATTTGATGGGTTAATCTGTTGTATTGGAAGTCTCAGGGCAGCTAGTTACCAAGATTCTCTACTTGTTTAATGAGTTCTTTGAGTATCTGATGTGGTGCTTGTAATGTGCATAACCTTTTTGTAAACAATTTGGTTTCTAGAGCAAATGTTGTTGGTTTTATTAGTGTTCCTTTTTTATGAAATTATTTCCTAGGTCTATATCCATTGCCGCTTGCTGGCCTGGGACCCTGCCCAGCTCAATGACCCCACCAAGAAAGCCTGTTCATTCAACCAGAGAACCAGGAGGTAAGGACTGGACCCTACTGAGGCTGCTCTCTGTAGAAGGGGTGTGCAGGGGCTGTGAGGTCCAGTTAACCAACACCACAGGGACACAATCAGTTCTGTGCCTCCTTACAGTTGTGTGGCGAATTATTGAAATGTGTTCTTGCGGTTGTGGTAACTGGAGGAAATGAGGTGTGTGCACATGTCCCTAAGGTGGGGTTTCCTGGTCCTGGGGGACCCTTGTGTCTGGTTTGGTTCTCAATTGCTTAATTAGGCCTTTAAGCCAACTACAATTTTGAAGTAACTTAATTGGTGCTTTTTTTAAGAGATGAAGACAATTAAAGGTTTAAGCACATTGGTTCAAATAATGGTTTGATTTAAGTGAGAACCAGCAGACACAGGGGACCCCCCCCAGGACCAGGATTACAGGAGGAAACCCTGCCCTACAGAACCACTTGTGCATCCTAAACAAACCTGGGTATATTATGGAACCTTCAGTGCATACAATTCACTCCTGCATTTTTACCTTCATGTAGTGGGTGTACAAATGTGAGGTCCAGTTAACCAACACCAGTGACCCAGGATGAGTTTCTTAATCTGCACTATCAGTTCTGTGCTTCCTTAGTTGTATGGAGAATTTCATTGAAATGCTAGTAACTGGGTGGGAGTGGGGAAACCAACTTCATTATACTGCTCTGTGTAGAAGTCTGTTGCAGTGTCTTTGGGTTCAGTGTCCTGCTCTTGTGTTCCAGCTGGGAGCTCCTGGATAACCCTGGTCGGAGCTCTGTGTGCAGCTGCTGTACCTCCAACTGCAATCTGAGGAAGAGGAGGGACACGGGTACGAATTCTACTTTCTATATAGTTTACACAGGTGGGGTTTTATATTTTTGGTACGGTTTTAAATTTAAACTTCTATGGTGAGTGACTTTTTTAAAATGGATGGCAGCCAACAAAGCATGCTCAAATAGGTCTGCCAGAGCCTGTATTGCAAAAGAACCATTCCCCCTCCCAACCAGAGGCTGCTTGCTGTCTTGCTGGTACTCTGCTCAATGGCCTGTTGCCATCAGTTTTGCTTCTCTTGGGTAGTTTTCATCCAGCACCCTCTTGGCCTGCCCCCTGGTGTAGTGACTGGTCCTGCATGCTGTAAAGCAACAGGTCCTGTTTTCTAACCAAGCTCCTTTCTCCTGAGCAGCTGAAGAGGGGCTGAGACACACTGCAGTGCTGGGACCCCTGAGGATCCTTCCTGAAGAGCTGTCTGCTGAAGCCAGGAATTCTACCAGAGGAGCCCCTGCTCTGTCACTGGAGGGTGAGCTCAGCCTGCAGTCTCCAATTCAGTGTGCACTTGGTTTGCATGGCATTAACTTTCATTTTTACACTACAGGTTCCCTTGCAGTCATGTTGCCTGAACCTGCGTTGTACAATTTCTACCAAAACCCATTCCAGTCCATGGCATATAACCGTAACTTCACTGTCCCAAGCGTGCCTCCTGCAGGTCCTAAAGTAACAGACCCTCATTGAAACTGCTCCCTGGGCACTGTAGAGTAGCTGCACTGGGAGCCCTTCCTGTTCTTAACGCTTTCCTCCTGCTCTCCTCCCCAGAGCCCCAGCAGGCTCTGGCCTGGCTGCCTGTCCTGGCTGCTCCCCTGCTCCTGATGGCTGTCCTGGGAGCCCTGTCTCTGGGCTACTACATGTGCGTGTGGCATCGTCCCAGATTCTGCTCCAAGTCCAGCAGGGAGCGCCTGCCCTGTCCCCCGTTGATGAAATGCACACAGCAGTTGGCACGGTTTCCAGCAGCTCGCCAGCAAGGCATTTCTGATTTCTTGTATGTTGCAAAATAAAATGGATACATAAAGACCCTCCTGTCCTGTGAGATTTCTGCCACTGAGTAACATTTTTAAACCTGAGTTTGTTTTCAGGGCATCCAACATCTTTCTGCCAGATAATTGCTCCCCTTGCATAACAGGGTTTCTGTCATTTTTAGTTTAGTAAACTTACATTTAGCATTAAGTGAAAGTTACTTCTACAAAACCAGTAAAGCTGGGTTAACTAAAGTTTGATTGGGCATTAATCTGTACTGGGCAGATAGCCACCAGTGCCCCTGGTGGCTTATTTATTTTTGTGTGGGGGGGGGGGGACACTATTTAATGGTGTCTGATATTTAACCTGGGTACTTGTGTACCTCTTAACATTAGCTGGGAGAACTTTCAATTTGGTTTTGTAGTTCTGTGTGGGGAGAAATGTTGCTGGACCTGTTAACTGCTGCATGGTGCAATTTCCAACTCCATTTCTTGCTAGTTTGAAAGACCATTATAAATTCCTTCCATTTCAACCCCTTGTATCCTTCTGGTCATCTTTATACCTCTTGCTCACTAATCTTGTAATTGAATGGATGCATTTTTTTTTTTTTTTTATTTTTTTAAATAGGCTTTTGGGCTGCACTGTCAATTAGCTGCAGGGGATTTAACTAGGACTGTAAAATTGACAAGCAAATTAAAACTGTATCTAATATTGCAGTAAAATTGTTCATAAATAGATGGTCTCTTTGGGGACCAAAACAAACATCAAAGTGGAAGAAAAGAAATTGGTGAAACACATGTTCTAGGACCAAGCGTTCAGTGTGAAAATCTCAATCATTGTTCAAAGCACAAACTCCTGTTGGGTGAGTTGCTGAACATCTGGCTGCAAGACTACGGACATATTGCCAAGCAAAGGTGGTGGAGAACATATCTTTGAGTCTGTTGGTGCAATTCAATTGAACCTGGAGCTGTGCTGTTGAGCCTGACAAACACTCCTCAGTGATCAAGCTGCAGGATGCTCCTTCTTGGATAGATCCCTGTATATTAAAATTGGGGCTGGAGGCAGAAAGGTATCTTCAGTAGAAATGATGGATTAAGCTGGCTCCCCATTGAGACAGTTTTGTTGTACAGCAAATCCATTGTGTTGCTGCATTGGGCAGCTAACACTTTCCTGTTGGACGCCCATGTTGGTAGTGTGTTAGTAGCTCCCTTATCAGCTGAAACAATGGATTGCAGACAATGTCATATAGTACTACATTGGTTTCATAGCCTGCCTGTTCAAACTGCAGACATGCTGTAGGTTTCAACCTATTCACAAGTTGACAGATTTTTGCTTCGTTATTTCCAGTAGTGTTGGTTCAAATATGAATTTTAGAAGAGCAATAACAATATGTGTCACGGGTGACAAAGGTGTATGTGATTTATTGAATTATATTGTTGTGATTTTTAGAATGTTTTATTTATTTTTCCTTTTTTTTCACAATGTGTTGTTGGAATGATTAATTTAAGCACGTTATTGATGTATTGATTTATTTTGCTTTTACGTTTTCGTACACACGCTGTGTTATCTGTTCCTATGACAGCGCCACCGGTGTCTACCGCTTGAAATCACTGTTTGGATCGCAGGTGTGGACAATAATTTAATCAGCTGTGCACTAGAAAGAGGGAGGAAAAAGAAAAAACAAAAAAAGAGGCTATTGGGAGACGCAGTTCAGAAAACGAGGTCAGAAAACAAAGTGAGAAAACGAAGTTAGAACAAGGTGGAACGAAAAGAAAAGAAAGATAGGCAGAAACAAGATGGGGAGAAAGCAGAACGCGGGGATAGAGAAAAGAACAAAACGGATACAAGACTAAAGAAAGCAAGGAGATCGGAGTGTTGCAGGTAGCGGCACGGGACTAGGATGTGAGGAATTTGGGGTGTTGTTGGCAGCAGTACGGGACACTTGGTGTACTGGGAACGAGACTAAAGAGAAATCGGGACGTGAGGAGCTGAAGATGACCAGCTGAGCGGCGTTGGCTGGAGAGAAGTAAAAAGCACGAACACTTCGAGAGAGAGAGCTGCCCAAGACGCTGGACTGGGAGTTGTGGGTCGTCATCCACCAGCTAAGTGTTTTGTTGTGGTGCATTATGCTTAAACTGCAGTAGAGTCACACACCTTCTCATTGAGCTATTGTTACTTTTTATTATAATTTATCAGCGGAGTCTTTTCCCTGTTCCCTGCCTTACATTACAGCCAGAATTAAACTGATGCCGGGCTGTATTTTACTGCTACAAATGCTGTTAGATTATACTTGGCTGCTACACTAGACAATGCTGCTAAATTGTATCTGCTGCTAAAATTATATAACGCTGCTAAATTGTATCTGCTGCTAAAATTATATAACGCTGCTAGACTGTATCTGTTGC
Organism: Huso huso; assembly: GCA_036884735.1. NCBI lineage: Eukaryota > Metazoa > Chordata > Actinopteri > Acipenseriformes > Acipenseridae > Huso > Huso huso. The sequence continues at coordinate 10,837,020 of CM072683.1, read as the reverse complement.
TAAACTACATAAAGCTGCTAGGTTGTATATGCTGCTAGGTTATATCTGTTACTAGATTATACTGTGTATTTATATATAGATCTAGATATGTGTATTGACATATGGTTATAGATATGTGTTTGATTCATTTTAATCAGTAATTTGCTTAATAGTAATCTCTCTGGTTTTATTATACTATTTTAATTTGTTGTATAAATTAGCAGATGAATTGAAATGTCTTGAAGTGCACTGATCCTTTGCTTTATTTTTATCAGGAAACCTGTGTCCTGTGCAATATCCTATTTTAGATAGAGAGTGGAGGCCCTGCTCTGTTGCAGATTGAAACGTTTCTTTCTCCACTCAATTGACTCTGGGGAAGGCTCAGTGTTATTAGTCTGTTGGCTTGGACTCAGTGGTGGAGTGGCGCCCCCTGTTGGGGAAAGGATAATTGAGCAGTTTTGAAATTTGGGGTGGCAGGAGATTGGAACCACGTCCCCTACCGACAATCCAGCCAGGGCAAGTGCAATATTGAATAAGGACTGGTCATGCACATTATTTTACTGTGCTACTTTGACTTTTCTTGTTAGTGACGAGGTGTGCTATACTAATGCCAAGTTTTGAATATTACCTGTTTTTAATAAAGAATTGCATATTGCTTCTCGCCTGTGTTCTTTTGTGGTCTAGTTGCTGTCCCCTTTGTTGATAATTCGAACCAGTGTCAATGAAAGTAGAAGGTAATTATAATAGAACAGAATTCTTTATTTTCTTTAAACATAATGTAAACATAGTCTGGCTATATTTATTTTGGGGCGTGACATATGTTTAACTTAACACATTTATAAATATGTATACAATAATTATACAATATAAAGAATTAGACAGTATCCATCCAGATTATTAATAAAACAGCTGCTACTGAATATTAAAAAATGCACATGCCATGCTAAGAAAAAATAATTAACCATGTATTATTTAATAGATGTCTGATTTTTTTTTTTTTTTATTTCTCATATAGGTCACGTCGACAAGATAATGTAGGGTGTTCCCCACGCATTATCTTTTTTTTATATATATAATATGCACGTTATTAGACAAGACCGATAATTACACAAAATATATACGACTGGTGTATATATTACACTCGGTGAGGATTCGGTCAATCGCCGAGAGGAAAAAAAAATCGGGATTTGACCATTTACAAATTATCAAAGAACGAAATTAAAGGTTAATTCGGTCTTTGAGTAAATTATAATGCTCAAATTGCGAAATGGAAAATACCAAACAAGCAAAGAACGGAAACACAAAAGGAGAGACACCTTCTTTGGTCTGTGAGTAAAGCGATATAATTGCGACATGTGCTTTGAGGAAATGCGCAGTTGCCAAACCGATTTTGAAGATGGTGTTTAATCAGTGAATAGCAATTCATTGCGGGTGTTAAAATGGGCATCAAGTGAAATACAAACTTCAATAAAATATTTTTATTGAATGAACAGGAAATCCGTAAATTATATTTATGCGACACGTCATTGATTTATTATTTATGCAGGAAGTTAACCCAAACAATTTAGGAGGATAGTGACCTCAAACACTCAACTTCAAGCGAGTTTCAAATAACGTTTGTAATGTTCTCGCATTATTATTTAGAAATGATTGTCTACACAGTATTTAAACTGCAAAATCAAATGTCAATACATGTTTGTCTAATCACTGTTTTTAATCGAAAGAAAGAATGAAAAGTATGCTTATTAAACGTTTAATATTCTCATAAATTACATAAAGCGGTGAACTATCACTTTTTAGAAAACAGATATGCATACCACATCAGCAGACAGAGCCGCGCCTGTGGATTAAAGACGGAGACTGCTTGACAACAAGAAACCCATCTTAAAGGTTTTTATTTTAGATGATGACAACTTTGGTAATGAACATTTTCTAAAGAAACCATATTGAGAGCAGTGAGCTACTGAGCCTCGTTTTAAAACACAGTTTTAAGTGTTTAGATAACAGTCAGGTCAAATTAAAGTAATTCAATCAAATTAGATACATATAAGAAGTATAATGAGAGCTCATTTAAAAAAATCCCAGTTTAGATATAGAAACATAGGCCTACACATCACTGTATTTGTATTTGTTTTTGCAAGACGTGATGTTGTGGCATTTAGAAGTGCGTTGCACGCCTCGCCAAGACAAAGCACTTCTTTGTTTGACAGAAGTTGCACTTGAAAGAAATGGAGCCTTGAATCCTCAAAATCCGTTCATGAACTGTGCATTTTCTCAAAGCACATTCACCAATTTGATTATATCTCTTTACTCAAAGACCGAAGAAGCTGTCTCTTCTTTTATGTTTCTGTCTTTGCTTATTTGATATTTTCCATCTCGCAATTTAACCAAAATAATTTGCTCAAAGACCGAAATAACCTTGCATTTCGTTCTTTGATAATAAATGCTCAAATCACGAAATGTTATTTGTGTCAGCGACTGACCGAATCGTGACTCTGATTGTAACATATTCATACAGAAGCAGCTTGAGAAAGTAAGAAATGAACGTTTTGTTTACATTAGATATAATGCTTAATTGTAGGCTCGTCTCGTTTTTTTTTTTAACATAACTTAGTCCTTGTCGCTGTGGATTGAATGTAGAAACATATTGTAGCGATCTCGGTTAATGCAGGCAGGCGCATCACAATTGCGCTGTATAAATAAGTTAAATTTGAACACGCAACGAAACCTGTAGTGTTAACAAGGCAATAAGGTCTGGCCCATTGATGTTAACTGTTGAGTATTTTTTTCTGGAGTGTGCGTGATATACGCAGGCACCCGCGCAATGGCACAACTCGTCACACGTGTATCAGTGGTTCACTCAGTGTTAATTGCCAAAGGACTCTAATTAATGTCACTAGAAAAGCACCTGGACGGTAGTGTTTGGTAGGTAACTGTTGGTTTGGAAGATGGAGTTGTTGTGGAAATGTGTTGTGCTTGCGCTTTGCTGTGTACCGTTTGCTGCACCGCAGGAAGGTAATGTGTGCTACTCGTGGGGGTTAGTGTGTTGTGTGCTTTCAGTTTCGGTAGTACTGACTGCACCGGTACATATCCAGACATGATGTCCTCTGGTGCAACACTTAATAGTGCGTACTTGTCTATTTTAAAGATAATTTTTATTTAATAAATTAAACTTTTTGCTTTACATGAAACCTAAAAATAAAATATTTACATGTATTGCTTTATTCCAAACCCGTTTCCCCTGTAGCTGTGAGTACAGCCTGCGGCGTGGACTCGGTGGCTGTGAGGGTGTTGTTGGATTACTCTCGATCGGCGTTGCTTCTGGACCCGAGTGGCCTCCTGCTGGGACCCTGCCCTCCATCCAGCAGCAACGCCGGTAATAACATGGTGGTGTTCCAGTACGGCCTGCTGGACTGCCGCTTTATGCGCATAGTAAGTGGCTTCTAAGGGCTTGTATGTTGGGTTCACGTAAGAAGCGTTCGAGCTCTAATTGCACGGCACCGTATTACGCTCTACATGCTTGTATAAATATACAGCTTGTACTCGGAAGCTTTTTCCAGCAGTGTTAATGTGCTACATGGCTAAGCAATTTATTATTTATTTCATAACAGACGACCTTATCCAGGGCGACTTAGTCGTAAACAAATACATTTCAAGAATCACAGTGCAAGTAATAATACAATTAAGAGCAAGATAAATACAAATGTTGTATTGGCAGCTGTGTAAGAGTAATTGAGTATTTGCACCCTCATTTAAACAAACTAAATGCATTGTTTTGGCTTCAGGCTGTTGACCATGTAGTGTGTGTGCTGTAACCCTAGTCTTGTAAAGGCTAACTGGAGGTGTGTTTTACCCTTGAACTACAGATCAAGTGTTTTAAATCTGTCGGTGACTTTTTTTTTTTATCCGTGTCTTGCCCAGGTTACTGCCAATGTTACCAGTTACATGAATGTGCTGACCTACAAGCCCACCCAGAGAGGCTTCTACCAGACTCCATTCAATCAGGCTATTGTGTGCACCTATACCAAGTGAGTGTTGGACTTGGCTTAAACATGCTGTAACTCCTGTGAAGATGTGTTAAAAGCCTCTGGGCTGTTCATGCATTCAAGTATTGAGTCTTGCATCATGTCTGACACTTGACTTAACAGTATCTAATTTGTGGATTATTTTAAAACTGTTTATAAAATCTATGCATTCTCTTGCCGTTTATATAATTGTGGAGTTATTTCCTTTTTAATGGGGAGCAGTTATTTAAAATCCAGTTTATGGCACTGAATACAGTAATCTGTGCAAAAATAAAATGATTTACCGCATTAGGAATTCTGGACCAGCTTCCTTGCTGTGAAGGCAGCAAGAGTAAATTTACATTAAATATTGCCAATAAATTGTTTACAATTTTCAGTGTCTTCTGCTGAATGCGAACTGTTGCTGTTCTAACTAAAGCTTTTCTACCTGTCTTCTCCAGACCTGCTGGCTGGACTCCTCCAGTGTATAACCCTGCACTTGGGGATGCCTCTGGGTTTGGGAAGCTGTAGTTTACTGTGGGGATTATGAATGGTGAGTTTGCTGTCCTGCAATGTACACTTGGTCTCTTGGTTTAGAAAGGTGTCCAGTGCAACACTAACCTGGCAGGGCAGCCTGTGGTGCTCCTTGGGTCACTTCAAGTCAAGTAGAAAATGTTAATTCCTCTGGTGCTGGTCAATGCTGCTCTGTTCTGGTCAGTGAGATGAGTTGGGTGGGTTGCTGTTCTCATGCTCCTCTGTCTCAGATGACTTCAGCCCCACGCACCTCCAGTCTGTTCTTCCTGGGGTCCCCCATCAACATCGCGGCTGCAGTGAAGCAGCAATTCCACATGCCGCTGATGGTCTACATGGAAGAGTGTGTCGCTGCCAGCACTCCAGAGCTGAGCCCTTCAAGCCAGACCTACCCGCTCATCACCAACCACGGGTAGATATTCACTGCAAGCTGTATAGTAAAGGCACAATTTAAATCTGGATGTTTAGCACTTGGGAATACAGTCCTGCTTGGATTTAGGAAGGGATGTTGAATGGTCGGCTTTGTGAACATGGCAAAAGCTCAGATGAACAAAACTGGGAAGGCATAGATTGTAGCTGGGCTTTAATTTAGGTATAATGTCCATGATTTGTGGAAACCAGCCCCAAGTTTTAAGTTCAAACTTTGCACTAGTGCACACAAAGGGTTGGAATGTAATTTTGTACAGGAAATCTCCCTGGAACACAGGAAGTCTTGCTCGCTCCTTCCTTCTGGTGGTTGTCTGCAGTCCTGCCAAGTGCCTCCCCCTGCTCCAGTGTGCTTTCTCCCTGCAGATGCTTTGTAGATGGACAGGCTGTCAACTCCAGGTTTCTGCCACGAGTCCAGACCTCCGAGATCCGTCTGGTTGTCCAGGCCTTCAGGTTTACACAACTGAATACAGATGTGAGTATCTGATGGGTTAATCTGTGTTGTATTGGAAGTCTCAGGGCAGCTAGTTACCAAGATTCTCTAATTGTTTAATGAGTTCTTTGAGTATCTGATGTGGTGCTTGTAATGTGCATAACCTTTTTGTAAAAACAATTTGTTCTAGAGCAAATGTTGGTTTTATTAGTGTTCCTTTTTTATCAAATTATTTCCTAGGTCTATATCCATTGCCGCTTGCTGGCCTGGGACCCTGCCCAGCTCAATGACCCCACCAAGAAAGCCTGTTCATTCAACCAGAGAACCAGGAGGTAAGGACTGGACCCTGCTGAGGCTGCTCTCTGTACAAGGGGAGTGCAGGGGCTGTGAGGTCCAGTTGTCCTGGGTCACTGGTGTTGGTTGAGTTTCTTAATCTGCACAATCAGTTCTATGCCTCCTTACAGTTGTATGGAGAATTTCATTGACATGCCAGTAACTGGGTGGGGGTCGAGGATTAACTTCATTTATACTGCTCTGTGTAGAAGTGTATTGCAGTGTCCCTGGTTTCAGTGTCCTGCTCTTGTGTTCCAGCTGGGAGCTCCTGGATAACCCTGGTCGGAGCTCTGTGTGCAGCTGCTGTACCTCCAACTGCAATTTGAGGAAGAGGAGGGACAGGTACTAATTTCTGCTATGTCATATAATGTAGCTGTGAGGTTTAACTGACTTTTCTACAAGGGTGAGTGATTTCTAAAATTGTATGGCAGCTAACAAAGGATGCTCATGTAGGGGGTGCAGCGCCCTCCCAACCAGATCAGGTGCTGGAGGTCTTGCTGCTACCTGCTCAATGACCTGTAGGCCACCAAGCTGGTTTCCAAAGGACCTGCTTGCTCTCTTGCTGATGCTTTGCTCAATAGCCTGTTGGCATCAAAGTTGTCTTGTTTTTACTTGGGTTTTAACCAGCAGCATTTCAGCCTGCCCCCTGCTGTAGTGACTGGTACTTCATGATGCATTGCTGTAAAGCAGCAGGTCCTGTTTCTAACAAGGCTCCCTGTGACAAGGATGACCGAGGTTTGAGACTCAGACAGTTTTAAAGTTCAAAATAAAGCTTTTTAATAAACAAATACAAAATAGGCACACGGGCCAAACAAAGGTTTCAAAAACACAAAACAACCAACACAACTTAAAAATAAAGCTTCCAGGCTGGGCGTTGCCTTCACTGGTTTCAATAACACAGCACAAACAAAATCACTCTTCTCCTTCCAGAACTCTTCTCTCAACTGGGAGGCTGAGGCCTCCTTTATGCCAGGTGGCTAAGTCCATACTGAATACTAATTGACTGATTGCTCCCACCTGAAGCAATCAATCTGGGCAGGAGGAGAATTTAACCCTTCCTGCCAGTAGATTTCTAAGGGCAGAGCCCTGCTCTGCCACACACCCTTTTCTCCTGAGCAGCTGAAGAGGGATTGAGACACACTGTGGTGCTGGGACCCCTGAGGATCCTTCCTGAAGAGCTGTCTGCTGGAAGCCAGGAATTCTACCAGAGGAGCCCTGCTCTGTCACTGGAGGGTGAGTTCAGCCTGCAGTCTCCAATCCAGTGTACACTTGGCTTGCATGGCATTGACTTTCATTTTTACAGTAAAGGCTCCCTTGCAGTCATGTTGCCTTAACCTGCATTGTAAAATTTCTGCCATTCCAGTCCACGGCATATAACCATAACTTCACCCGAGGAAACTAGGACTAAACTAATGTCTTCTAGTAGTGGAACAAAGGCACTCTCCTACCACCTATGCCCCAAGTCTGCCTACCTGCAGGTCCTAAAGTAACAGACCCTCATTGAAACTGCTCCTGGGCACTGTAGAGTAGCTGCACTGGGAGCCCTTCCTGTTCCTAACCCTTTCTCCGGCTAACTTCTTCCCAGAGCCCCAGCAGGCTGTATCCTGGTTGCCTGTTCTAGCTACTCCCCTGCTCCTGATGGCTGTCCTGGGAGCCCTGTCTCTGGGCTACTACATGTGCGTGTGGCATCATCCCACACTCTGCTCCAAGTCCAGCAGTGAGCTCCTCGTTCCTGTCCTCCTGCTGATGAAATGCACACAGCAGTTGGCACGGTTTCCAGCAGCTTGTCAGCACAGCAATTCTGATTTTATGTATGTTGCAAAATAAAATTGCTACATTTAAGAATCTTTGGTCTGTCATTTGTGTAAATCAAGTACAGGGCTTCTGTCATTTTGCCAATTATTTAGCATTAACTATAGGTAAGTAAGAAAGTATCCTTTCTACAAAGCTTTTCAATAAAGCAGGCCTGAATCTGCAGCGGACTTCTTTGAACACTAGCAAAACTTTCAATTTATTTTTTTAATCCTGCAGGTAGAAATTGCTACATGGTGAAATGTCCTACTCCACTTGCTAGTTAATGCTTTAAAGACTATTAAAGTATTTTTATTTTGACCCCTTGCATGCAATTCATCATTCTGCACCTCTACCTTTACTCAATCTTGTAACTGAATGGATGCATGTACTGTAAATAACTTGGGTTTTTTCATAAAGGCTTTTTTTCTGGGCTGTATTGTCAAATCTACAAAGGATTTAACTAAATGTACAAGCAAAACAAATTTTAAAACTATTCAGTAATTTCTCAAACAGGAGAAATTACAAATAGATATTGGTTTCTCTTTATGGGGATAAAAACAAACTTTAAAGTGAAAAATAATTGCTTTAAAACTGCTATAGGAGCAAGGGTCCTGTTTGAAAACCTCAATCATGATTTGAAACCCAGACTCCTGTCACAGAACATCGGGCTTCAAGACTTTTGTAAGCCCCTCCTATCACAATGGGAATGTGTTGGTGACTTGAGAGCAGATGTTGGGCTGCTGCAGGCAGGGATGGCCTAATGCATTGCAGCACCAGCAGAAAGTACAAGGTTTTCATGATTGAGAAAAAACTAGAGCATTTTATTAGGAACAACCTGACAATCCTCAGGACTACCATTACAGACATCACAGTAGGGCACACTGCCAAAGCATATAGTCTAATGCACCATTTAAAATAGAAAAATGTAGTAGTCACAAAATGAAAACCAGCCAACAGTACTGAGGGATAAGACAGCTGGTGGTTGTTTCAATGTACATGGTTCACATACTTATGAAAAAACACTAAATACTGATGCCAGCTTGTCAAGAGATTTTCTCCTTTTAAATAAAACAAGTAAATGCTTTGGAAGTAGGTCCCAGTGTTTATTTAAATGAGTGCTAACTAAGGCTTTAAAATCCATTTGAACTCTTAACTCATCAGTAGCATTGTGGTTTAGTTTGGCTGTGTCTGAATACCTTAACAGAACTGTATTGGCCCCAAATCCCAGTCATTTCCTGCAAGCTTTGGCTCATCAGGTCCTATTGGTGTCGCACAGGAGTCTAAAGCAGGGGCAATTAGGGAGTCTTGTGCTATGTCCTGGGGGAACATTGTATGCAATACCCATAAACAGTACATGTTTTTTACAATGTATCTCTGCATACATACAACAGTAGTGCAGGTGTATGGATTGGTTTCTCATTTTCATGTTTAATCCCCTGAATAATGGCTTTAATACATTATGGGGTACATTTTAATGATCTAACAGAGGTGATTCTTAATACCACCAAACTAATTCATAAACCTGCTTGTAATGGGGGGGCGACTGAGGCTGCAGTGACTGCCTGCCCCCTTCCTGTGCTTCTGAAATGGCCATGTGTTAAAATAAGAAGCTCAGCAGCTAGAATGTTTGCCTCTGCATCAGGGGAAGCTTTGTCTCCCCCTCGAGGACTTCTGTTCAGTAAAGTGAGATTGTTATTGAATTAAGGGCAGCAGTATTTGTTTCCACCACAGTCTGATCATTAAATACACCCTTATAGATCATTTGCAGTAGTTAAGCAAACATACATAAAATACAACCACTTGTACAAATCTAAGTGCGCATCCACTGGATCCCAGCCATGGGGAGTAGTCTGGTTGCCAGTGCTAGTTGTCCAACTAATACATATGTTACACAGTAAATAAAATCCCTTGTTCATCAAGAGCCTTGAGTTGATGAAATACAAACACCCACACCCAGTGCTCCCTGTGTTTTTCAGTTAGCTGATTGCAATGTCCCATAGTCCTGAAGCCACCCTGTCAGACAGCAGCGGCTGTGTTGGGTCTCCCCGGTCCCATGGAGCTGCACTGTGCTTCCGAGGCCCCGAGTTCAGACTCTTCACTAGGAATCGTGCTTCCCACTCCCACCCCCGCCATACACCTTCCGGAGGCTGGAGTCCAGGAGGAAGTCTACAGACCTGGAGGGGTGGAGAGAGAGAGGAGGGGGCATTCTACTTACATCCTAATAAAACATGTTATTGTAATACTCGCAGCCCAATTCAATCCCACACTGTTGATGCACTGTTGATGCAGAATCATTGGGATCCTTTAAGACTTGACAAAGATTTGGCATCAACCAGCTTCTAGGAACCAGACTAGCGTTAATGGGGCGAATGGCTTCTTCTCGTTCGTAGATTTTCTTATTTTCTTAACCCTTCGCCAGCGGGAAGGGGTGTAAGTGCATCCCAGCGTGTTTAAGATCACAGGATATCTTTACATGTGACTCAACTTTAATCGTTTCCCTTGTTTTTGATACCAAGCACATCCTTCTTCAAAGTGCACATGGTACATTTTTGGGTGCATATGCTAATAAAAACGCCAGCAATGTATTTGATTACTGTATTCTTTACAGTACCATGCTTATTACCTCCTGTAATACATTATTAAAAACAAAATATGATTTTATTCTGATTTTATGATTTTATTTTTTGATCTTTCATATACTAGGCTACCACCAATGGGCAGCCTCTGCTGACCTGTAGAATCGATACCTGAGGGAGAGTAAATATGCTCCATATACAGGACTGAAACTGTCATAACAGCACTATTTGGATTGCCGTAGTTTTTTTTTATTTCAAGGACGGAGCCTATTTTACTTTTTTGATGTCTGCAAAGTTCTTTTTTAGCACTTCACAAGAATGTTTATTCAATACAGAGCTGTTTAAATAATAAACCAGTTTTGTCTCGTTCTTTTTGCTTTAAATTCTAAGTTAATTGCATTTATGTATGTGGGGCAACCCTTTCTGTCTTCCATGCGAGCTCAATTGCCGCTAACAGAGGGTTAAATTGAAACCCAGTAGTTCTAAATGTATTTGACTGTAAGAAAGGAGTGCTGGGAGTTGGGAGCTCACCTGTCGATTGGTTTGATGATGAAGGGATGGTGGACAGGCCGATGGCGGTAGTGGTCCACTTGGCGGACGGGAGGGGCCAGCTGCGTGGTAGCCCCAGCATGTAGAGAGAGGCGGCGCACACACGGTTGATGGTGAAGCCCGGGATGGCCACGGAGGCCAAGGCCTGCCACACGAAGGTGTCTACCACAGCCACCGCCACCTGAGCCGTCTTCCCTGGCCCGTCCCCGTGTTCCTGCCAGGGGAGAGGAGAGATGTATCAATAGTTTTGAAGTGTGATTCAGATTTGTTATTGGTCATAATTTCAGCGGAATTTGCATGCCAGGTAAGGTAAGGTAGTTATCTCGTTGTGGGCTCACAGAGGTCTAGAAAGTTCTGAGCCACCATGTTGTGAAGCTTCCTAGATTAAGGTGTCAAGCCTGATGTCTTGAGGCTTCTCTTCATTAAGAATGCTTGTCTATCTGTGACTGTCAAATGGCAGTTTTTAAAGCCTTATACAATGACACAATGGGACTTATAAAGCTGAATGAAATACTACAGAATACAGCATTATTGCTCCATAACCTGTATTCTGCACCACAATTACACACTTCAACATCACACAGCTGACTTATAGAGCTCCCATTCTGCGGGCTGAACAATGTCTACAAACCCACACGAGTGCCGGCACAGAGCGTGTGTTCCAGCACGAATCAGCCTCCAGCCATCGTCAGCGGTTGGAATTTTGTTTTGCAGATTTTACCCCATCGGGTGGTGTCAGGCTGAAGGAATTGTGATACAGGTCAGTTCAAAGTTACCATGTTCATTGCTAATCTGAATGAATATGTCACATCACCAGCACTCATATCTGTATGCAGTTTATTAAATGAATAAACTGGGTGATTGCAAATGTTTAATGCAGAAGCCTATTTTTATACTGAAGATTAATTCAGGTCGGGCTGGAGTGAGTATCAGATTGCAAGGGTAATAATATTGAGGGAGGGTACAAAAAAAAGAAATACTGCAGTCCAATGTGAAATATTTTTAGTGCGTTGTAGAAAGCAACAGGGAAAGTATAGGAAGAATTCAAGGAATCCAAGTGAAGGCTGAAGTGTGTATTTAAAAGCTGTCTTACTCTGACCCTTCATAGCTTAGTCACTGTGTGCAAACAGGCTCTCTCCCACTGCTGCTACCTGTACCAGAGAGGAGATATAATCTTAATGTGATCTTTAAATCCCTGCGCACTTATAAGAGACAGGGTGCGCCAGGATTTATAGCTCACATACTGAAACACTTGTGAGCACGATTGCTGAGAGTCCTGTGTTTTCAGATTTGTAAAAATTGTTTTGAAAAAATAAAACCAAAAAGTGAACTCACTGTGGCTGCCTTCTTGCCCTTGTCCACAGCGCCTGCTGTCACGCACACCGTGGCGACCCGTAACTAGCCCAGACCATCCCAACTGGCACCAGGGCACGGAATGCCTCCCCACCTCATTGGCATAGCCTGCACAGAGACACAGTGTTACACACTTCTCTTATTACCCAGAGCCCAGCCCAGGGTTATGCTATGTTTCAAACAAATAAACAGGGCTTTACTGGACAAAGATTACAGCATGCACTCCTATCTTATACTGAGATGAGTTCCACACTGGGGCTTCTGTCTTGTTCCCCTCTCCTCATTTTCAGTATTTCTTATCAATACAATAAATACTGAATTTTCCCCACAGGACATAAGGACATCATTCACTTGATGTTAGCTCCAGAATAAATAGTGTCACGTCATATCAGGAAAGGACAACAGCTCAAACCACTGTTGGCATACACTTTGCAATGCTTTTTTGATCATTTCATTGGCATACCAGGCTTAGCTGTCATCACTATAGAAACCTCTCTCTGGGGTTCCACCCAAATGTTCCACCCCAGCTGTTCTGCATTAGTATATCTGAAGAAAACCATTTACATACACAAGCACAGCCAAATTCATAGAAAAGTATATAACACTGCGATATCTGCAAAGGGGGGTTATGCAAAATGTAGGCCCTGTTTAGCATTGGCCCTTTTGTAGAAACTGCATCAGGGTGTAAGGAAATGACATACTACATTATAGGAAGAGATAGGACAATAATCCCAAGAAGAGAAGAAAAAAAACACCTGGGACAAAACTGGAACTATAGTATGTTGTAAAGGTTGCTTTTTGATTTAGCATGATTCTCTAAACTGTTTTAATCAAACATGTTTGTTACCACTTTCCCCAGTGAAACATACACCTGAAAATGTTTTTAAAAACTGTATGTCGTACACTTTGTTATGATAGCTTTGTATATGACTTCGAATTTCAAATGCTCACACATTTTCCTAATGAATAGTTATAGTGTTAAAAAAAAGACCCATGGCTCTGACTAACTGCAAGATAAAGCTGTCTTTTTTATTAGTTGTTCATATTTTTAATAGCAAAGTAGTGCTACAGGTTCTCATGTGACTCACAGCATACATTCCTATCAGTATTGTAACCAAGTAAGCAAGCAAACAGTACACCCCAAACTAAGCCGTGGTTCAGGGTGGGTTCGCTTTTTCCAAGCGAAGAAGGTGTACATGGCTGACTGCTTATTCATGTTTTGATCTTCATAATCTCAGAACAATGATTGTTGTTTTTGGTTGTTTTTGCTGTGAAACAGCAATCTGCAAACATGAATCATTCCAGTTGAATCTTTGCAGAATGTTAAATATTTGAATACCAAAAGTGCAAAACATTTGAGAGTGACCATAATCCCACCTGGGGCAAAGTTCGTAAAAAAAAAAAAAAGATAACTATTTCAGGCTTTGCCCTATACACTCCCCTGTCACGTTTCAGCTCAGGGCAATCTGGAGGTACATTTTTTCATTTAGAGGAGTTTTAAAAGGTTTTTTTCTGTCTAAAGCATTTTGTTCCCTAAGATGTATTCATAATGTGCAAGTCCTTGCGCTGTGACATCATGCCAGTTGGCAGCTGCCACCACTGATTTCTCCAGACGTTCGATTTACTTTGACTGCCCAGTATAAGATCACTTCATGTGCTGCTGTATTAGGGCCCTAGGACCACATAGAGTCTGTGCTGCATAGAATCTGAGTGAGAGGCACAGGTGGGGCCCTAATACCTGCTGCACAGGAAATCCATTTAGTTGTAAGAGCTGTGTTTAAGTGTTGTGCCAGTCAGTGAATATATATTCTGGAAAATGATTAAATAAAACTATATTTATAGATTTGTTTTTTTACAGTGTAGCCATGGTGTGTCAATATAATATTACTGGAGGTTTAAGGTTTAAAAATTATACAGATACAGTGTATTCCAATGAATTGCATACATGATAATTGCATATACCTGTTAACTTGTGAAGACATTTCCTATGACAATGCACATGCAATAGATTCCTGTGAAATGCATATCCCGTGTGCCTAACAGTTTTATGCATTTAACCAGAATAAGAAACATACATTTTCAAAAGATTCAGTGTATATTGCACATATCACCAGCCTAATTGTTTGTGTTTACAATAAGAAAAAAACAGGAACTTGAGCCCTCATACTAAATTTTTTTTCTTAGAGGTATTTGGGGCAATTCTAGAGTTGACAGAGTGTAAGTTAAGTGCGAATACATATCTAGATTTTAATAATTTGTTTAAAATAAATTAGTTATATATATCTCATTAAATATTTCATGTCGTAAATAAAAATACATTTTTAAATACATATTTAAATAAATGCCTATTTTCTGAAACCGGACCTCCTGTGCAGAATGAATGAATGAGTGAGTGAGTGAGTGACGCTACCCCGGGTAGGGTAGGCGGGTCAAACAAGCTCTTCAATCGCAGCGCTGTCTCTGTCGCCTTAAAACATAAAATGAAAGATCTGTGATTCATTTTAACATATGTTTTCCCTGTTGATGCGTTTAATTTATACAAATAGTTATTTGTTTATAGAACCAAGTAAAACAAAGTTTTTAAAAGAGATGTACATGGTTCTATACTTCAGTGCGCTCTGGGGTAATTAGGATCCACAGCTTTGAACTAGGCGATTTATGTGTATTCCACTTCCATGCGTAATTACTATGGCAAAACAATGCATCGTTTCTTTTCTATAGAAATCTGGTTTACATTAATAGGTAGTCCTTTTAAACTGTGTCTCTGATATGCGCCATACATTTGAGACAGCATCGATACAGGCACGCATATTTTCATATGTACTACTTTATATTGAGCTGTCCAATAGTTAATCACGGTCAAGCACGACATATCTTTAAGTTTCGATTGATTTTTTTTTTAAGAAATAAACTTCATCACGTCGAACAAAACCATTCAAACCGACTCACCTAAAAGCGGACCCACGTCGCGGTAGATATCAACCTCCTTGCTGTGCTCCGGGTTCGAGTCCATGATTAGTCCAGAAAGTGACCCTGTGCGAATCAGTACAGAAACTCTAACACGCTCAGAGGGGCACTTCGCAATTACCAGGGACCGTCCGCAATTTACTAGCGTGATAAATTGGCAAAAGTTGAAGCTGTTATTTAACTGATTAAATGCTGCTAACAAACAATATCATATTTTACTGTATAATATATATTTTTAATTCAATTTGAAGTGGAGTAAGTATAGCCCTTCTTTTATTCAAAAGCAACATCAACAAAAGGTGATGCAAGTGAAATTCACGACGATCCCTAGCTAAAGATGCTCCAGTTCCGGGTTACAGTAACAGCTGCAGACTGTGCTGCTATATTATTTAGTGCGTGTCAAACACAACGAGGCTTTTTTGCAGCGGTTAAATATCGTGACTTCCTCCAAAAAACCACAACCTAGTGTCAGTGCCTGGGAGTAAGAGTATCATTAATATTGTGTCTGTTATATGTAAGAGCATGACAATGTATTGCAGTATGTGCCTACTGCTGTACTGTGTGTTCTTTACAGTACAGTCAAGGTCAATAGGAGGTGAAGGCAGGCATGTACGACTACAGCAAGAAAAAAAAGAAGCTATACTTGACCTCAAAGAGATCGGAGTAATAATAATAATAATAATTAGGATTTGAAGGGGGGTCAAAATGTCACTTTCTGACACAAATGTGTTTTTTCAGACATTCCTTCAAAATGTCCACCCACAGTACAGGATTCTGATGTCCTCAAAACCATGCAAGTTATACATCTATGGAAATGTTTTTGCTAAACTCTGTCATGTTTTTCAGTATTTTCATAGGTATATCTGAATACTTATGCATGTGTAACTGCTGTGCGTCATGTCGCTTAAATGTTATTTTCAAATATACATGCCTTTGCCCTTCGTTTAATCCTGGTGGCATTTCTCAGTATTAGTACTGTACACACCTCCATATAACAGGAAAACAAGATTCATCTCCACAATATAATTAAGAAATGCTGACAAACCTTTATTTAGTATTTGGTCTCTTCCATAGAAGATACCCTTTAAGCAGTAACATGCAGAGGACATTAAAAGGGCAGGGGCTGATTGAGAAAAAAGGGCACTTTTTCAAGCATCGCATGACTGAGAAAAAAAGGGCATTTTGGGGCATATGGACAGGGAAGGCATGAGCCCACCCAGCCCCCTCCCTTCCACACGTCACTGCCTTTAAGAATACTGGATTGCTCTCTTATTGTGCAGAAGGCTGTTTGGTGTGTTACTCCTAGATTAAAGTTGAGGATCATACCGATTGAAAAAGTTCATTGAAGAAGAAACGCAATATTATACCAGATTCACAGCTTTACTATGACAGAGTCATTCACCAACATGACCAATGACATCATCATTTTAAAAGGTTGCCAAGGACATCATTTTTAAAGGATTGCTATATGAATTTTAAAGGGTATTTTTGTAAGGGTTAGTGACGGGAAAACAGATGTCCTGTTTTGAAATTAACACCAACAGACAAGATTATATATATATATATATATATATATATATATATATATATATATATATATTTTTATAATGTCCTAATCTGCCAACTTTAAACTTCACCTGTGCACCACTGAACATGTGCGTGTGAGGCTGAGATGAGACCCAATAGTGTAACACAGGAAGTAAACTTCCTTACAAAAACAGAATGGAAAACAATGACAAGGGACAACTTGTAACCTTTCAAGACGAGGGCATTTTGAAAGCCTTTCAATGACTTACCCCTGCCGACACTCCTTTATCCTGCTACACCACAGTGTTTTGATAGCAGTGTGTGTCTTTACCTCTTACCCGCTTCCTTTGTACTGATATTATGAATTTCATATTTGTTACGCTTTTTAAAAGGTGTAATACAACTTCTGGTGATGTCCTTTCAACCTGCAACCTCAATGCAGACTGAGTGCCCGTGCAACAGGTATTAGGACCCCTCCTGACACATGAAACTACCTTTTTTGATGCACGAGACATTAAAGCAGTTAAAGCCAACATATAATAGTGTAAACCTCACCTGTTCTGTGTTTCAATTCACACAGCTGTGAGACACACGTGTATATATACCAGTTCGTGAAAGCTCTCCTACTTTCAAGTACTCTGTTAGTTCCACCACTTCACCTCAGCAGAGTGTTCACAGTCCAAGCATGGCACTGGCTGAACAGCACTTCAGTCATGAGGTAGGGGAAGTAGCTGCTTGCTAGATTCCATTCTCCAGGTGATTAAGAGCAATACCATGTAATACTATTATGGTGTAATAGTGTAGATTTAATAAGACAACTGGGACTCAATTATAACATTGTGTAGGTTTTATTAGGTATAATAGACATAGTTTCTCACAAATTATGTAAACAGCATTTACGTGTTAACATTCAAATAGAATCTGAATAGAAAATACACTTAAGAGTAATCTGAAGGAATCACAACGATTGCTCACTGAGCACTTTTCAGTCTGCACTAGGCAAAAAACAAGATCCTTAAATTACATTAAAAAAAAAGAATTCCTTTCAAGTGTTGAAACGTTTGGCAGTTTCCTGGATTTTAACTGTGATTCTGCGTGAAAGCAGTTAAGTTCAGTTCTCCAGTATTGTCATCCTGCCCCCTCAGTATAGAGCATTAAAACACGCCGCTCCCGCTCTGCCCCTGTAGTGCACAACACGCAGCTGTACAAAACTAACAATCCAAACGTGCAGCACACCACAATAAACAAGAGGGGAGATGAGGACTGTACCAGTGAGGAGAGAGATAAACATGTCTTATACTTAAAACAATACATCTAACATTGCAGTATTGTCAACCGATAAAGAAACAGGCCGGGGGTCCCATTTTTATCTTTTAGTGTAATTGTGTCCAGTAACACAGAGAAGTGCTTTGGTTACAGTAATGCAGACTTGGGGTTTTCAGAAGGCATTTGTAGCTGTACCTGGTCATCAGGTACCCCTAAAACCAGGTGTTTCAAACAGGAACTACATATTTGTTTTAAGGCTGTGTATATATTCTTAGGCCTGAAAATCTGGTTTTCTATCATATACATGGAAATAACACTAATATTACCAATATGATATTTATCTATATCGTTGCAATTCCAACACAATAACATATATTGAATACAATTATTTAAAATGTGCGTGATTGAATCAACATGATATGAACCTGCACCCTTCCAGACTGCAGGCATATACACGGATTGCTTACCACAGAGCCTTGATTAATACCTCGCTTCCGCACGCTGCAGCCTGGTTCTAAGGAATGGACAAACAGTCCTTTCAGCCCGAATGTTGTATGTACACATTGTTTTAAACATGTGTTGTTGTTCAGTGCGCAAAGACAGCAGTTACAAAATAAACCAAAACTACAATACATTTAAAAAAAAAAAAAAACACAAAGCCTGGTTGATTGGGGATACTGGAACATGCAGATCAGGTAAAGGCTATGGTAAAATACTGATATCTGTCACTTTCCACAAACCTCACCTTAACCCTAACCCAAAATTCAGTACTTCAATGTTATGTAGTTGAATAATGCTTAAACAAAGATTTTAAAGTGTCGAAGTGTCAGCGATGTAAAGTGTCATTTTTTTTACCGTGGCACACCAAGGGCATAGCATTCTCACCTATGCAAGAAAACATTTTAAAAAATATGAGTCTGTTCACAAAACTAAGGACTGTTTTAAAGAATTATTAATCAAATCACACTTAAAGACCATGAAACCTTTTTCAACTGTCTTAGAGAGTTTACATGTTTATAACACATTTTTCAAAGCGCTGTTTAACATATAACAATGTTTATAATCAAAACAGTACTTAAAAAAACATCCCTTACAGTTTTGTGACCAGGACCCTATATAGTATTCCAAAATATATGTTCTATCTATTTCTCTTACATGTGGTTCAGCTCAATGTATACCCTTTGCATATCTCAAGACTCAGTTTGGGACCATCAGAAGAGTCTGCTTTTCCAGTTCAGATTTCAAAGCTCAAACCTGACCCTATTTGAATTTCAACCTGCACTCACTGCATATACATTTAACACAGGCTTGGCGATACTGCACAACATGATATAAAACAATTGAAAAATGAACAACAAGGCACGGGTATGTACTGCAGTAATCTATACCCGACTGTTATATTAATACCATAAGGGTTCAGTACCATGAAAAGCAACTCCTTGAGCACAGCATGCAGCCTTTAGAACAAAATGCACAGGTATAATTAAACTAACCCCAAGACAAAACTCTAATGCAAAACTTATAAGGAATGTCCATACCAAGTTTCATCCCTGTTGGATGAGCAGTTCTCAAGATAGAGCTAAAAAAATGGATATACTTTACTGGGAATACATACATACAATACATGCATCTCCAGACTACATTATATCCCCGTCATGGGGATAATCAATTATTAGGGTAGCTTTTTGGAATGTGCTTTTAAAAGACAAACATTGCAATTATCCCTGCAGTAAACAAACCATGAATTAAAAGCCACTGAATGTGATTTCACTTCACCACTCTTCTGAAAGGTGTAATAACCTTTTGAAAATATTTTCTAATCATCGGAACAAGTAGGATTGTTTTGCTGTTGATTTTTTTATTTTATTTTTTTTCTCATCTAAAAGGTACCTTAATATCAAGTAGAGTGACATGGTCATCCAGCCCAGGGTATACATTACAGAGAGTGGCGAGAGTATGAGTTTTTAGGGCACGTTGTTGCTGCCGAATCATTGGTTTAAAACTGACTGGGATAAATCTACTGCAAGTAACCGAGCACCGATGGATCTAATCGGTTTCTCTGGTTAATAACGCATCAGTATAATGTAGTTTCATCAAACCTGAAGAAGAAGTTCCCAGTATTTAACAATGTTCAACCACTGAGGTGCCAGTGTCCGGAACAAATAGGCTGCTGTGACCTAACTGTCAGGTGATACTCAGTTACAAAGAAGGTATTTACTAAAGTCTAGAAAACAACGAAAATCAACAGCAAACCCATACGGCACTGAGAGCTAAGAACACATGTTATTACACGAGCTTTTACATTGCAAGATAAATGTACAAGAATTCACTGGCCAACAAATAAATAGTTCTAGCAACAGGCCGGTCAATAAGCTTCAGCCCATGCCATGAGACGATGGCCACACATGGGGAAAAGATCAAGGTTTCTCCAATCAAGTAGCATATACACTCCACTCCACCAAGTACTGGAGCTCTATACAGGTAGGTCCTGTAATTCCCTGCAAACTGTGCATTAGGCTGCACTGATTGTGTTGGCTGAACCCTTTAATCCTGGGTTCACTGGTAACTCTGTTGGTGTTCCAGTGATCCAGTATTGACACCCAATAGTTTAAGATGCTCATTAGTTAGCAGTCTGGACAACTATCTCTGTATCTTTTGCCAAAGTTCTCAGCAGATGTATCCAGGATGCAGGTATCCAGGATATAAAGGGTTAACGTAGTACAATCAGTTTTATTTTCAGCATATTCTCTGGACTTTATAGGTACAGCGATAGCAGGAAAGTTACCTGAAACGCACCTATTTCTAAACAAGAGAAATACTTTGAACACAGTTACTAAAGGGTTATTTTCAAAACCAGGTATTTTGTATTGTGAATATATTCAATTACTTTCACCATTTTTAAGTATAAATGTGATATGATTTTTTTATTTGAACCTACATTTACTGAGTTTAGTGATTTTTAACACGTGTTAAAATGTGCTTTCAGATTTCCAAAACTGTATACCTGTAATTCACCCAACATCTTGCCAGGTCCTGAACCCTCTATGTACAGAACGGTGCACAGGACCTTCTACAAACTGCTCTCTAATATAATACAGCAGACAGAAAAACATAGCAATACAGTGCGTATTATGAGGACTGCTCTAGCTCCAGTATATATTATGCCACAGTACGCCACTAGAGGGGGTGTACTACAGTGAAGCGTGTACCCGAGAGACAGCTGCATACTGTTTTTACATGCAGCTCATAACTGAGTCCAGTCCAAGGTATACTTTACAGAGAGTGCTGAGAGTATGAATGGGTTTAAGTCACGTGCGTTGTTTCTGGAATCATTAGGATCCTTTAAGAACCGACTAGACAAAGTTCTGGGATAAATCAGCAACTAGGAAC